>JAWWEW010000023.1:2339160-2362006 GCA_035583185.1 Anabacerthia variegaticeps | reverse complement strand
GTGTGGTGGCTCATCCTGAGCTCTGAGACACCCAGGCATGGAGTGTGGTGGCTCATCCTGAGCTCTGAGACACCCAGAAATGGAGTGTGGTGGCAAAAACCCCTTGGATGGGTTTTTGCATTTATTTCTCAAATACTGGGTTAGTTTGGAACCCCAAAGTGCCCCTAAATGCACACACAACATGCAAGGAATGACCCCGTGGACCCTCCCAGTTTCAGGGTCCCTGTGCTGGCACCCACACCCCACAAAGTCAGGCAAGGCTTAGAGAAACACCAGTGGAGCAAGACATGCTGGGAAATGGGTTGAGGGCATTTGAATTTCACAGGAGCACCCAATCTTCCTGGGAAATGGCATTTGATTTCTTCGTTTTGATCACACTGCCTCACTCCTCATTAGCATTTCCTCTCCTGCCAGTGGTTCTTACATATGTAGCTACCTAGTTAGTACACATAAATACCTGAAATTATTACCAATCTGCAGCAGCTTTTTGTTTGATCTTTAATGTTTTATTTCTTTTCTCCCTGTGCACACTCTGACAAGTTTTTCTAGTTAGCCCAGGAGAGTTTCCCCAGCACACTCATGCTTTTTATGCTTTCATCTTTTCTCTTAATCTGGTTTATCTATACTCCTCTTCCTTTAGCCTTGTTATTTATGTTCCACAGGCTGGATATTTACTTCAGGGATAAGTCATCCCTGGTTTGTTTTTTTCCTAGAAAACATACTTCTCTTTTATTAAAAAAAACCATCCTGTCAAAGGTTGGAGTACCATAACTCAGACAAACCAAATTCTTTCCATTTCCTATAAAGCCTACATTTTAATTAGATGATGTTTTCTTTTTATATTGTCAGAGAATAAAGTTTAAGACAATATTCTTCAATACTTTATGCTTTCAATAAATTATTTATACCGAGGTATATCCTAAGCTACACTGGCTGCTTACTTTTCAAGGGCAAGGACTGTGCAGAAGGAGAACAGTATCCATAAATATTCCAAAAAAAGATATATTTAAAGGAAACAAATGCAAAGGAAGCTGTTACAAGCAGAACTTTGGAAACCAGATTGCAAAAACTGTATGATAATTTTGATCACTATCAGACTTGAAGCGGATATCTGGGTCATGTTTACAACAGCATTTTCTCTCTGTAGACTTGAAGAGTTTTAGGGGTAAAAAATGTGAAAAAATGGATTAAGATATAAAAGCTGAACAGTATAAATTTCCTCAGCAGGTTTCCCAAGGAGCTGCAAAGGGCCTGGGCTGGGTTAAAGAAATAAAGACACGGGTGTGCCCAGTCACACAAGTCCAAAATTTGCCTGCACTTCTTTGAATATTCTAATTTTCCACCGCTTTGAAAAGGCTTTCTCAAAAAATAAACAGACATTTTGAACTCCCTCACCTGACCTGGGAAAACAGAATCACTGAAGCCCAAAGTTTAGGCTTTGCACCAATGGCAACAATCCTAAAACAATTAGCCAAAGGAATCAGCTGCACCAGCGACGTGCCCTGTTCATGGATTAACAATTCCCCTTCCTATTGAGAGCTGCGACGTTGGAAAGCAACATTTTGACCCAGTTTTTGCTCGCTGCTCCTGCCACCTCTGCTGCTGAGTGAAACCCCTCGTGTTTGATGGTTAGGGAAGGAGGGAGCACAGCATTTCCTCTCCAAGATGTGTTTAGTTCGGGGTAAAACTCCCTGTTTTCAGCGCTGCTGTAAAAATTCAGTATGTACTCACATATTGGGACCTCCTTAATAGTCCCATTAGTAAGTGATGGATTTTTATCAATTACTGTGTGGTTACAGTGCCTCTAACCCCCTAGACCTTGCCCATGCCAGGGTGGGCACTGGGCAACTCTTGGCACATCCTCCTGCTCTTCTGGTTGCTCTCTGAGGCAGTTCTTCAAGGGCTGTGCAGATCTGTTGACTTTCCACATCCGTTTCGGAGTTCCTGGTTTGCATTTCAGATTCCGTAGTTTTGTCAGGGCCAGATGCAATTAGAAATAAAAGAAATCCTTCAGCCTCAGCTCTGGGGGGAAGGCGACAGCCTCGAGGAGCTGATTGCAGGGGGGGTGTCACTCGCCTGTGCTTTGTACTACAGATTAAGGAATGACTTTAATAAGGAGTCATTCAAGAAATATCATTAAAAGGAAAGTTGATCCCAGTCTTACATCATCCTGCAGCATTAGGGACCTGCATAGTGAAATGATCAGTTCATGTGGCTCACTGCTTCTCACCCAATCAGTAACTCGTATATAAATATCATTCTAGGTGAATTTTTGTAAGGGGAACATCACCTTTTATGGTAATGTGTTGCTTTTATTGATGCCCATTTCCTCCTTGACCTCTGTGAGCACCTGGGCACTTCAAATAGTGACCAAAATTAAGTGCTTTATAAATATTGCATATTAGCTGTGATTCCTTGGGCCAAAGCTAATATACACTGGGTATATATTCTATATCCATAATTATATAGAACATTACCAATACAATATATTCTTGTGGGTTCTGAACTCCACACCTCCACAAAGGAACCAGAGGCAATGTGTCCTCCCAGGGAGCAGAATCATTCTGGCTGCACTTGTATCTCTTCTGCAGACATGTATGACATGATAAATGGGATTTTCTTAGCTAAACCCAGATATTCCACAGTGAGGGCATGGTTTGAATACTGCCACTGTGATATACACACACTCAGACACCCTGGGAGTGTGCAATCCCAGCTCCAGCTGAAATCAGGCTGAAGCTCTGCAAGACTAATTTCGTTTGGAACAGAATTTACTCCACCCTCTCCTTCCCTGATTTTGGGACTCATTAAAAAGGAAGGCCAGCAGAACTTTACATACAGAAAAGTTATCACATCCAAATCCACTGCTAGAAGCCGTGGATCCTTTTTATCAGTTCAATCACATGTTCAATTAGAGTTTTATTGCCGTCAGTAGTGTGATGTACAAACTGCTGAAGCCTCCTAAAGCAGATGATTAAGACTCTGCACACAAATATTAGAAAGAACATGTTTCATCTCGATTTAAGTGGCAGTTCCAGTGTGTAGGACTAAGTGGGGTGAGCTACTGAGTGCAATGCAATGAACAATATGGCAAATGCACTGCAGAGCAAATAAACTGTTAGGAGTTACACTTCATTTTAATTAGGCCCTCAGTTCATATTCTTCTGCACTTTGAATAGGCCAAAGAAATAAAAGCAAGGCAGAGTGCTTTGCATGCAGCTCCTGCAGTGCTCAGGACAGTGCAGCTCCCCGGTGTTTTTATGGGAAGTGCATAACCAGCCTGAAAAACCCGGGATATTTACGGTGGTTGTCACTTGGAGGAGAAAACGTCAATGTTGGTGCTCAATAGAAAGAGCTTTGGGAATGAAGTCGGTCACTAAACCGGTGAACTCACAGGAGTGGAAGCAACAGACAGAACTTCTACAACATCATGTACTTCTGCACACCATGAGCTGTGAGGAGGGTCTTGTATGATGCTGTCCTGACCTGCAGACAACCCAAGGGCCAAATCAACAGGGGCAGCCTCTCCAGACATTCATGGTCCAAAGGGCCAGTATCACCTTCAGAGTCCTTGGAAAAGGGAATTTATGCTGCTCTTCCAGATTCCTTCTCCTCTGAAATGTCCCCTTCCAACCCAAAGCATTCTGTGACAACACCACCATGTCTCAAACCCGTGGAGATGCTTAGATAACAGATTTAAAACTTCCTGTGCAGCCAAAACCAGCATTTTTGGGCCAAAAGAAACATCCTCAGGGGCAATTACAGAGGAGGTAAACAAAGGCAACAGCTTTGAGCACAGAACTTATTTTTGCCAAACCCTGAATTCTGGGCCAGTAATTCCACCCATGACAGCTGCAGCAGCACTTTGGGTGACACTTGTGGTGGTGGGACGTGTCCTCTGGGCAGTGGGTCACTCTCACAGCTCATTCTGCACACTTCATTAGCTCCACATTCCACAGCCCCAGCTTTGGGTGTGATCTGGTCTCAAATGAGGGACTGAGAAAGCGAGGGATGTGAAATAAGCCCCCTATATAAGCCATTGCCACATAATGCATTTTCCCTCAGGTCTGTGAAGCCACAACACAACATTTATGTCTAACACTCAGGGGAGTTAAATATCTGTTAGCACATTGCAGGAAAGCAAAGGCCCACGAAGAGCACGACAAGCCTTAGAACCAGCACTGATCTCACGGATGGACTTGGCAAAGTGGGTGGGAGGTGTTTGGAAGCAATGAGTTAATCAAATCACCAGAAGGAATAAGAATGCTCATTTTCCTTCCATTGGAAAGCTGGGCTGCTGGGAAAAGATCATAAAAAATAAACACCTCTACATACCATTGTTATATATATATGTTTAATGTATACATATATAATACAGTATACACACGTGTATAGATATATAGATAAATATATCTGCATATATCTATGCATCTCAGACATTTTTATTCCTTCAGGCAACAACCTGCCACTGCCCCTCCTGTGGCTGTAATTACCTCAATTAGCAGGTTATTCACTCATCTCACTGGGAGGAGCCCAGAGTTACCACAGGTGATTTGGATTCCCTTCCCTTTTGTCAAACCTCACCGAACCTGTGGCCCGAAACTATTTATGTGGGTCTTTATTGAAGGCAGGAGCAGTTGGTGCCTCGGCTGCCTCAGTGGGCTGGGAGTGACCTGGGAAGCACTGGGAATGCAAGGTAGGGATGAGTTTTGTGGGGTTTTTTTATGGGCTATGGTTGTTGGAGACTGACAAATGGGGTCTGTGGCTGGTAGAGCCTTGCTGGAGAGTGAAGTCTGGGGAACAAGGGTCAAAATCCAGGTACAGTGTGGAAGAAGGAGGCAGTTGTGGAGGTGTTGAAGAGATTAATATCGAAGTTACACGTTTGGAGGATGTTTTGTGTTTATTTCACTTCGCTGTTTGGTGACTTTGCCAAAATGAGGAAAAGAGGGGTGTAAAATTTTTCTCAGCTTGTTTTATCAAAGATTCCTACCCCCCCTTACTTTGAATTCCACGTGGCCAACACAGCAGTGGCTTTTTTTATGGAAGTTGCAGTAAAACCTCAATAGTGTAATCCCTACAAACCATCCCATACTGATATTTTCCTCCTTGTAGATAGGGAACATTGGCATAGAAATGCTTGTGTGGTTGTTCTTCTTGCTTTTGGGGGCTGTCATAGCCCAGGTCACATCTTGTGTGAGATGAAGCAGTTGTGGGGTCCCACGGGAGACTTTTGTCAACACAACATCCTACAAGAGCATCACAAAAACTTCCCTGGTAACAGTTGGAAGTTCTTACTGAAACACTGGAAAGCGAATTGCCTGCAGGACTTTAAATGTCTCTGAACTTGGTGTTTTGTGCTTTAAATGTAGTTACTGTTGTTTTTGTGAGGTTGGCAATGACACAAAAGGGTAACTCCGGGGTGGGTTTGAGTCACCAGTGACTGTTCCCAGGGGTGGGGCGGGCTCTGCTCATCCGAGCAGTCCCAAATTGGTTGCAAATTACAGGCTTTCTCCTCTGCCAATTACGTGCTCTAACTTAATGGTCTTACCTGTTCCTGGCTCACTTGACTAGATGATAGCTATTGAGATTCATCCCAGGCTAATTAGCGAAGTGTAATCATTGACTTCCTACCTTTTACCTCCTCTCCCTTGTCAGCTGCTCACATCTCCATCAGGGGACTCCAGAGAATTCAGAGACTTGCGGGTTTGGTGTGGTAGTGAGATCTCCCACCTTTAAACTCTTCTCCCCTGGGATGTGTTTCGGTAGTCTCTGGCCTTTCCTTTATCCAGTTTCCATGTGTGCAAAAGGGAAAATGCTGGAGAACAGAAGTGTTGCTGTTCTGCCCTTAACTCTCAGCTGGCAGGAGGAGTGAAAACCTGCAGCTGATATCACTGCAATGCAACACGAACTTCCAGGAATACCAGAAAATAAATGTCCTATAGGATCCATCCAGTCTGGTTTCTCACTGAACAGGCTGCAAGTCCCAGGACCAGGGAAGACACGCAGGAATTAGGTGTCCAAAGGGAGGTCAGGAATGATTGTGTCTCACAGGGTAGGGAAAAGAACTAATCAGTTGGCCAAAGCAAAGGGCCTCCAGCAAATAAAAGACCCACGAACTGTGACCAGTGAATTCAGATCAGCTCTTGATGGAAAAACAAACCTGCTCCCTTCTTGGTCAATCAGGTGTCCAGGCTCCAGCTCCTCAACTCTCCTGCTGTAAGGTGCTTTCCATCCCACTTTAGTGCCCCCCTACAACCTTCTGCTTTCTGTACCCGTGGCCCCTCCAGTTTTCAGGTACATCTTTTTGAAAAGGGACCAGCAACCCTCTTCAGCAGGGATAAAGATGTTGCTGTGTAGATTCTGCTGTCAGTATTGCTGCAGGGACGGGAGAGGTTTCAGACTCTTTAGCCTGGTAATATAACTTGACACGAACCAAATCAGAGAAACAAATTTGGCCTCGTAATGGACTTTTGTAATGTGTGCTGTTTTACATTTGCAAAAAGCCGCTTTTGTCATTTAGTCCACGGAGTTGTTTTCCGCTGATAAAACCACAACAGAGCCCTTTTATCACAGTGGGAAACTTCCCTTTCCCCTCCGATTTTGAGCAATAACAATTCTGGGGGGTAATAATTACTCCAGATGCACTGTACCATGTAAATGACTCTGTTGCTTTGGTGGCATTACTGCAAAGGCAATGCTGATGGTGTATGCTCAGAATGAGCAAATTAATTAACCAAACTGTGAAAGCAAATAAATCTCACAGCGGTGACCTCGGTGTCACCGGATAAAGAAAGACATTAGGTTGATGTGTAGTTGCTTTTGTTGAAGTAAAAGCAGAACTTAAGAGCTAAATGTTGTCATTATTCTGACTTAAAATAGACACGCAGGCTGGCAAGGCACTGCTGGCAGGGGGAGATGGATATTTGGTGTCCATTTAGCTTTTGGGTTGGATCTGCTGCAAACAGGCTTGTAAAGCAAATGCCACGACTGAGAATTTCATTGGAAAGCTGCATCAGGGATAAAATCCAACCCCATACATTCCCTATTGATATCAGCATGGAGCAATGTCTGCTCTACACACTCCCCAGAGCTGGCAGCTCATTTGGCCTCCCAGCTGCTGAACTTGGACATTCCCTTCAGTGCTGGTGCCTTTATCTCCTCCTTTCTGGGGGTGGGAGTCTCCAGAGGCTCTGAGGAGAGTTCAGGATGTGGGATAACAGCAGTACTCTGCTCTCTTCCCTCCTTCTATACCAGAAAAAAAAAAAAAAAAGCCTGATATCTGCAGCTTTTTACATAGCAAAGGAAATTTATGAGTGGAGTATCAGGGCTGTACAGCAGCATAAGCTCTGCAGGGTTGCAGATGTTATCAGCTGTGGTGTTATCAATATATGCTGATGGGACAGGAATTTAGAGGTGTTTTGCAAGGAGATGATTACAGGATGCTTCAAATCCTGAGTTGTTATGCTGTCATCTGTCGTGGAGGGACTGCAAGATGAGTCAGGGGTTTTCATCAGAGGTGGAAAAAAAATCATAGTTTTCACTGAATTTGTTTGGGAAAGGTCAGAGTGCTGTGTAGAGAAGTTCATTGGGTTATTGTAATCAAAATGGGATGTTTAACAGCCATCAAGTGTGCAAGATTTCCTGCTGGGGCCGTGTGTGAGGAGTTAAGGGGCTCTGAGGGCTGCATTGATGGGGGAGAAGCCCCTCGATGGGAAATCTGTCCTGGCAAAGGAGTTTCTGTGGGATTCCACTGGTCACCCAATTCCCATTGGTGCCAGTTGCCTTGTAATGTTCTTCTGTCTGCAAAGTCAACTTGGAGTTGTTGGAGTTTGTTTCTCTCACTGGTTGAAACCCTCCATGTCCTACTGGGAACCAAAACCATTGCTGGCAGGTCCACACACTACAAACTGGAGAACTGGTAATTCTTTTTCCACCCACTAATCTTTGCTTGGGCTGCATTAATGATCCCAAATCCCCTAAAGCCAGTTGAACATCCCACTCCCACCAGTTTCAGTGGAGAGTAGAAGTGTCAGTAGGACTTCAGAGCACGAAATTTTGGACAAAACCACATCAGGAATGTTTCATTGAGCTGTGAATGTGTTTGTGCTGTGGGGTAAGATGAATAACCATCACTGCACTGTCACTAGGACAGAAGACGAGAGTGGTGCTGATGGAGACATGATAACTCTGTGGGAATTGTGAGATTCCTGTCCAGAGCATTCAGTGATGGTTCCTGATCAAAGGAGTTGTCACAAACTCAGTCCCCCTGGGCTGCTAGGATAGAGATCAATCTCTAGGATTGATAGTGAATTTATTTGTCAGTTTGTTCTGTCTGTCCTACAAAATAAGGGAGTTTTCTGTCTGCGGTGACATGGGAAACCTCTCCATGTGGGTATCCCTATGCAAGCAGGAAAGGGATTCCTAAAGGTAGTTAATAGTTTTTGTGTGTCCTTTCATGAGGAGGGATTTTTTTTATATATTTTTCATTTTACAGCAGGTGATGAATGCTGGAAGTGTCCAAAGCCAAGTCAGGCAGGGCTTGGAGCACCCTGGGCTGGTGGAAGGTGTCCCTGCCCGTGACTGGGGGTGGCACTGGGTGGGCTTTGAGGTCCCTCCAACCCAAACCTTTGTAAGATATTAAATGTCACAAAAATGCGGGGTCTTTCAGAAGAGGAGCTTCAGTCCCTGTGGCTGATGGTTCCTGTTGTTTCCCAAATTGTAGTTTGGCACTGGGTGTGATCCAGGGGAGAACTTTGATTCACTAAAACCCAACAGTGAGCCCAGCAGGAGGCCAGTGCTTCCTTCCCTCTGTCCCATTAGGGTTGTAATATGGATATTTTAAACACTGACTGTTTCTCCATTAGAGGAACAATATTCCTTTTTAAGGAACCTGTTGGTGATGATTTTTCCGCAGACATTTCATTTTCCCTGTGGTTTCCCTAGAAAACAGCCAAGCCTGTGCCTTTTATTTAATCCTGCTGAAGAGGATGCAGGATGGGGGCAGTTATCGATGGCCCCATAACATTACAAATATCTCCCATAAAATATCTGCTAAAGGCCATTTGTAGTTGTTTCCTCAAGCTGTTCACTTCCTTCCTTTAATTCCTGGTTCAAACCACTTCCCCAGTTTTTGGTTTCAAATCTACCCGCAGGATTCGTCAGCAAATGACAGCCTTGGGATTTGCCCTTCAGATAACTCTTGTAAAAGGGATTTATTGCAACTAATAAATGAAATTTCAGTAAAGTGCAGCTGACCCAACTCCTCTTTTAATTGTGCTGATGTAACTTCATTGACCAATTCCTGACTTACATCAGCCCCACTGAGAGAAAAGCCGAGCTGGAAGGGTTCTGAAATGCAGATAGCAGGGTGGAATACACAGGCTGGAATCCTGCACAGGAAATGATCATGTGGGAAACCCCTCAAAGGAGAGTTCAGCCAGGAATTTTATTGCAGTTGTACCAAGACTGTCGTTTTGAAGTGATTAACATCTTATTTTGAGTATTATTTGGGTAAGCCTTAATCTTTCAGAGTTTGATTTATGTAATGTTGTACATACTAATACATTATTCAAACCAATATTTTAATAAGAACTAATTGCCATAAATCAACACCCAAAAAATGATGCTAAGGATATATTTTGACATTGCTAAACTAAATCAGGAAACCATGCATTGCTTCCTTGAAAATGTTTCCAATTCTCCTTTGCCCCTGCTGCTAAACCACACATTTCAACTAAAATTCCTCCAAAGCCTGCAGACCAATTGTAATTTTAATGTTTCCTATTCAGAACCAAAACACACTTCAAGTATCACTCTCAGATTAGATAAATATACTATTGTTTACAGTTATGATAACCTTTAAGATCCTGAAAAAGCCTTTAAAAAAAGCTAATTACATGCTTTTATTTGCTGCTAGTAAAAACAGAAGAATAACAACCCAACTCATTTAATCCCTACTGTGATTTCCTCTGGGCTAATTAAAGTGTACTCAGCTGATATCTTAACTGCAGAGCCATAGGCAAGGCCAATATTTAAAGGGACCAGCATCCTGCATCCCCCTTTGCTCCTCCACGGGGCTCAGGGGACACTTGTGGACACTGAGGATGTCCCTGGAGGAAGAGCTTGTGCTGTCACTGCTCACTCCCTCAGTAGGGGGAATGCCAAGGGTGGTCCTGCTCTGAATATTTGCAGAACTCATAGTGGGATCTCCTCCTCCTTGTCCTTGGTCCACAAACCCTCCCTGAAGGCACCTCAAAGGTGTAAAACCAATGAACTCCCCAGCACATCCTGATTCCCCTGGGCCAACGAGCCTGGATGAGCTTCCCCTTGGGAGGCTGTGGAAGCTCTAAGGGAAACAGGGGGTTAAAGCTGGATGGACTGACCAAATTGTCCAGTGGTGGTGGCTCTTGCCACAGGAGCTGCAGCACCAGCTACACCAGCTCCTCACTTTGGGAGAGGGTGCCCAGAGAAGCTGTGGCTGCCCCTGGATCCCTGGAAGTGTCCAAGGCCAGGTTGGACGGGGCTTGGAGCACCCTGGGCTGGTGGAAGGTGTCCCTGCCCATGGGACTGGGTGAACTTTACGGTCCCTTCCACTTCAAACCATTCTATTAGTCTTTGCTACCAAACTCTTCCAAAAAGAATGGGTCTTGTGCTGTCTGTAAGTACCAATATGTGCAGTTTGGGTAAAGGAACCTTTCAAATACCTCTGTTGAAAGATGAAAATGGGGTTTACCCACCCACATGTAGCACCAGCTTGAATAATGAGTATTTTGAAGGAAATGGAGGTGCCATCGAGGTCAAAAATTGTAACAATTAACAACTCCCAGTCTGTGCCTTGGTGCAAACAGATTTCCTGGCTGGATTAAGGCTTTGGAAGGTCTGGCTAATGCACTGTGGTGCTGAGGAAAGAAAGGGCTCTGAAGAAAAGCTGCCTCTTTCCATGCAGCTGCCCCTGCCTTTGCTGGTGGTGACATTTGCATTTCAAAGTGACACGAATGGACTATTCCTCACCTTTGAATGCACATGATATTTGTCCTTCCCGTTTCTAGATGCTCTGACTTGTTGATGATGAGTCTTTAATGCCACAATTCAGTGGGTATTAATTTTTACAGCTGTTAGAGAGATGCTGGAAGGGAAATAGTAAGTCTTCAGCCTTTCCCTATCATATCCCACCCTGGTGCTGTGATGAAACAAATAACAGTGATTCATCCGGGCTGTAGAAACCTCTCCATTAAAACACTCAGTAGGGCCCATCAGTGCTCTCCTGTGGTTTTTGTTTTCTTGAAATGTTAATATTTAGCTCATCCTGTTTTCCATCTCCCCTACACAGTTGTGTTCCCTCCTACCACTCCTGAGGCAGAAATGGGGATGTGTCTCACTTTTTTGGGCATTCAGCCCACAGGGGATGCCTGGAGCCATTAGCAGGAATGCTTTGTTTGGTTTTATGGCATGAATACTAATTATGTCTCCACTACAGTGTTGATCTGTTTTATTCTGATTCTCCTCAAATTTTTGTCCCTTCCAATAATCTTGTAACATAGCATAGGAATTTCCAAGAAAAAGCTTCTCCATATTATTTTCCTCTTGCAGTTGCTTGTAACCCTGTAGATTACCTATTTTTCCTTCTATATCTTTAAAATATATTTAATTCTTCTTGTTAGGCCAAACAAGAACTGCAAAGACTTCCTAGAAACCTTCCTGTTTTGTGTCAGGCTGTAACCTGAAATTGCTGGGAAAAGCAAACGGTCCCATTTTCTGAGCGAGGCTTCCTATACTAATGAGATTTAAGTAGCATATATAAGATGTGATCCACCATTTAAGTGCTTAACCTGGACCACTTCAGTTTGGTCCATCTCCCAAAGCACGTACAATAGCTTCATTCAGGCATTAAGTGAAAATAATTCCTCCTGTCTTTACCAGAACCCCAAGCAGTGTCCAGTGTGCCAGTCAGGGTCTGGCTGTGACGTGCCCATGGGCAGTGGAGAGCACCAGGGCTGTGGAGGAAAGTGAAATCTCCCCTGAAGGGCCCTTTTTCCTTTTAACCCCCCAATTTTTAGAGGTTTATGGCTGTTATTTCTTACACTGAATAGCAGATTTCACCTCCAGTGAAGATGGCAGAACTTCATTAAGCTTCAACAGTCTCCTCAGAAGTGGCCTCAGAGATGACCCATTTTGTGTCTCGTGTTGTACAAGTTTGTCCTTGGACTCACAGGATTTCTGCAGTGATTTGCCTCATCCTTGGCCTTTCCATGTCCCTGAACTTCACATGTTTTGTTTGTAGGGAGAGAAATATGTCCCCTTAATAGGGAAAATTATTCCCAATCTGCCTTTGCGTGTGTTGATAGCAAGGGCAGAGTGTCCAAGGTAAGGTGCCCCTTCCCAAGGGATCTCAGCAGGTGTTTGCCAAGGAAAGGTGCCTTGAGGAGGGATGATGGGAAGGGAAATCCGGCCTTGGCTCTCTGTGCCCTCTCCAGCTTTAAACAAATGCTGGGAGCACAACAAGAGCTCAGCTGGATGTACTTTCAAGGACAAGTACAATATTATTAGAAAAACAGGTATGTGGCTCACCCAGAAAAAGAGAACTGAGGGTTTAAAATACCTGAATACAGAATTTGCCAGAAACCTGGGCAAAAGAGTGATAACACTGATAAGGGGTTATAAAATGAGAAATGCTCGTGTTGTGGTAAATGTCAAAAAGTTACCTGCAACTCTTGCTTTTCTGGCATAGCCTTCACCATCAGACCTGCTCTTTTTGCCTGATATGGGGCCAAAATGATGTTCCAGGAGTGTGGTCACAACATCAAGCCCATGGGATGGCTCTGCTCTTGCAGCTGGTGCTTCCAGGAGCTTTCACTGCTGTGGAATGGGATAGTTGATCCCCCCTTTTTGCCTCCAGGAGGCTTTGATTTTAAACAGGTCCCCCTTCTCCACGAATAGGCTCAATTAAGCCACTCTTGGAAGGGGTTTGAAGGTGTCAGGAATTATGCCTTTATTGAAACTAAATATGAGAGAGTTGTCCCTGCTGAATCCAAGCTACAAGCTGCTCTAGCACTTGTAGGAGTTGGTAATTATTATTATTTCCCTTCCATATGGAATTTAATTGTAAATCTGCCAATGAATTTACTTTAGCGTTGCACTTGCCTGCCTGGATGGGTTTGGAATTTATTATTTCAATTTGATTCCCTACACTTTTTGTAGGAAATATTTGGTGTTGTTCAGTGAAAGAGCTCATAGTGAATTTACAACGCTTTCTTCATCAATAAATTCAGAGAAATCAAATTATTGTTAGGCATAACCCCCCTCCAAATACTTTATTATTAAAGTACACTTTGAGACAAGGCATCATGTTGTTTTATGAGATGTAGTTCAGTGCTGGAATGGTGTTAGAGCCTTGTACATGAGACACTTGGAGTGATTATTTCTTTCCTTAGAAGATTGATAAGGAACATAAGAAATTACTAGTGAATATTTTTACTGCAATAATTTGCTTCTGCTGGTGTTGCTTTCAACTATTCCATTTTCTCGTTGTCTTTGCACTGGTTATTTTTAATTAGGGGCCAAATTGGAGGCTATTACTCATCAGTGGGAGTAGTCAGTGCCTTCTGTTTGGGGAGCTATTTCTGCAAATATCCCCTGACCAGGACTTGCCCTTCCTGTGCTGTCCTGGCTCCTCCTCACACACAAATCCTTGTGCCACTCAGGGATGGGGAGATTTCCCCTTAGGAAAATGGGAGGGATGGAAAATTATCCTAAATCCTCCATCATTTGTACAGGCAACAACACTGTGCTAAGAGCCCTCTCTGGAAAGAAGGGCTGAGTATTGTCCTGGAGTCACCCTGAAATTACCAAAATTGAGGCATTTTACATAAGATCTTGCAAGATTTCCATGGTAAAACAAACAGCAGCAGGGAAATCCAGGGAAGGCTAAAAAAAAATCATCCATTGCTTTGATTTTTGGACTTGTCTGTCATATCCATCCTAAATCTCACTAAGATCAACCTGGAGATGAAAATGCAGCTGAGTTCAAGGCATAGACTAAAAATTCTACAATAGGAGGGTTCTCCAAAGGTGTTGGATCTGTATCTGTTCATTAAGCCACATGTTAATGAGGAGAACCATCATGTTGAAGTATCCATTGCCTAAAAAACCCAACAAAATTGCCAATAATCAAGACCTAAACCAAACCATGACAGGTTTGAGGGTAAAAAAAAAAAAAAATAATTAAAAAATAGTTTGGGAGAGAAATGGATGGTTTATTAATTTGAGTCCTTCTGAAGTTACATCTATTCAGGAAACTCTGCAAAAGACTCGAGTCCAATATCAATCCTAAGGAGATTAAGTACTTAAGCATTATACTGTCCTCTAAATTAAGGAAGTTGTATAAGCTTAATTTCCAGAGGATTCTAAATGTGATTAAACAGGATATGCCATGATTAAATATCTTGCTGCTCTCCATTTCGGGATGGATTAACTCCCTTCAAATGAACTCTCCCCCAATATTTGTTTCAGATAACTCCCTGGGAGGGTTTTTGTGTGCGTGCTACAGGAGCTTGTCTATATTTTGGCAGTTTTGCACAGAAAATAAAAAGTCTAAAAGCACAGATATTGCAGAAATCTCCTGAAAGCTCAGGGGTCCTCCTCAGATTTGTGTTCCAGCACAGCCCTTTCTGGCGGCTGAATTAAATTAGGGGGGAATCTGTTTCACAGTCTGAGGCTGAAGCTTCTCCCATTCCACCTCTGGAGAGTGCTAGCACTGGATTTTCCATGGCTCATCCCATATCTGTCCAGGCAAAACCTCCCCAAAATCTCTATACACCTTCCCAGTAGTCCCTCCTCTTCCACAAAACTGGTTTCCCTTCTTTGTGTCTAACTCTGACACGTCTAAATGGGCAAAACAGTCGTTTTGGGAGAATTAAGAGGTAATTTCACCTTGCCCTGGGGTTTTCAGAGAGATCCAAAAGGGGTTTGTGGCTCTGAGTATTTCCCTATGCTTTACAATTATATTGATCCTTAATTTTCCTTGGGAACTGGTAAACATCAGAAATATTAATGTCATGTAATTTATTGTCATGAGGTTGAGGGATAAGAGCTTCAGTTTCTGTTATTCTTTAAATAAGTGCATTTCATGCAAATTTTCAGTGACCACAAGGAACATTTCAGAATTGCAACAGATTGCAGTGCAGGAAATGCCCCCTTTTAACGAGATCTTTAGATATTGACTCCTGAAAGAGGGACAAGAAGTCATCCAGCCCTTGTGGGACACTCCAGCAGGCTGATCTGAGTATTCAGTCTCTTATATATGAACTATTTCTTAGCTTTTTTCCTCATTCTGCACACTTTTTCCCCTTGCAGACCTTACTTTTTCTTCCTCCCCCTGCATTAGGTGTGGGATTTGCTGGATGTTCAGAAGTGGCAGTGCAGTAACCCAGAGCTGGCAGCAGTCAGGAGATGCATTCCAGGAGGAGACAGGGAGACCTGGAATCAACTGCACACAAACTTAAAAAAAAAGCACTCTAAATCTGCATTGAGCTTGGATGGAGATGCTGCTCTGAGCTGCACATGAGCTGGAGCAACCAGATATATAATTGACTTGGCAAAATTATCCCCCCCAGAAATTCAGGAAGGCTCCTGCTGTACTTGCACCCAGATCAATAAGGGTGTGGTGTAGCCCTTTGTCCACCTGCTCTGTCCCACTGCTCCTCACAAGAGAGACTTGGAGGAACCAAGGAGCCATTTACCAATTTCTTTAAGCTGCAAATATATTAATGTATGCAATTTTTATCTGCTCATTATCCATTTATTGCGAGGTGAACCACTCAGAGTTCATTAGTCTGAGCTGTCTAAACTATTGCTGAGGTTCTGGTGATGCTTTAATGGCTTTTGTTGGGTTCATCCATTATCCTTGGTGCTTTATAAACATGAGCTCCCTGTGTAATATCTCCCTCACGTTTTCCCTGCCTGCCCTGATGTCTGTGTGTGTGTTTGGCTGCTCAGGAGCTCTGCTTTCAGCTGGCCTAATGGCCAAATCATATATAGAAGGGAGGGTTTTAAGCTGCTGGTTTTGTTCTTCCATTTAAATCCAGTTCAATTCAAATAACCATCAAATCTACCTGACTGCATCTGCTTGTCAAATCAGTGAAAGCCTAAAATGCAGAGCCAACACCTGAGATTCGAAATCAGCAATTTGGTCAATGCCCTTTAAAATAATTCCCTTCACACAAAGATTGTACAACAACTCTGAAAAATAGAGAAAAAAACCCCTAATAATTTCAAAGACTGAGATGCTCTCACAGTATCTCATATCCTTCCTTGCCCCAAATCCTGTCTCAGCAGGAGCAGATTGCTTACAGAAATGCCATCTCAGTGGAGTGAAAGTAAATAATGCTCTGCTCTCCAAGTTTCTTACCCCAAATGCCAGTGATCAGGTCAACATCCAAAAACTGCCCCAAGCACCTGCTCGCAGTGAATGAAAGGTCTGTCAACAACCAAGTTAGCACTGTTCATGATCTGATTTGGGATGAAACACTAGACCTAGCCCGCAGCACTAGGGCCTCGTTTAATGTCACCACTTGAGTCGGTGCAGTGGTACGAGTTTCTCAGTACAGTACCCAAGAAGCCCTGCAGAAAGGCAGCAGCAGCAGCAATCTGTCAGCTCTTTCCTGAGCTCCTTCCCTCTCTGCTGGCTCTGATATCTGCCCATGGAATGGGGGATTGGGCTCTGTCCTATGGGATGGGCAGGGCAGCCCTCGGGAGTTTCCCCTCTTGATTTATCCTATAGAAAGTTTTCTCTCTGCTCACTGGTTTCCCGTACGTGTTAATCACCCACTGATCTTTGAAGAAATATTAATATCAGGCTGGGAAAAAAATTAAACTGTGTTTAGGTCTGGTTTTGTGTAGAAGAAGCTGCTTTTCTTACCTGGCGTTGCCAAGTGGGATGTGGAAGTGCTGGGCTTACCTGAGCCCCTTATTGCTCACACCTCTTGCAGGGGGTTCAGACAGCACGTACTCAAATATGGCCATTTCATGGTAATTCGATTGGAGTTGGAAGCTGAAAGTGTTGTTTTTATGTGGAATATGCAGGGCCCTAAATAATCAAAAGAGAGATCAGGCTGATCTGAGTAAACATGATTTTTCAGCCCTTTCCTGAGACAGCTGTCAAATGGCAAAAGGATCTATTGGCAATATGGCCACTGTTGACTTAGCTACAATATTCCTCTCTCCCTATAATTTTCCTTTTCACCTGCCAAACCTGCCCATTTATATGCTTATATCCTGTTATTATATAAAATCAGGATGACAAATTGTATGTCTGCAGCCCTCTTTGTTCCCATTCTCCAGCCCAGTGAACATTCCTGGTGTACATCAGTTTTATGTGAATGTAGGATGTTTGGGGTTTGTGAAAAATGTTGCTGTGCATGATTCATTTTACTGCAGCTAATGCCAGGGAAAAAAAACTGCACAGCACCTCTATTGAAAATAATAGCCTGCTTCTTGGACTTTGCACATATATTTCTTTTGTCTGCTTGTTCTTTTGTTTAAGCCACTATCCAGGTGGAATAATCAGGTCTCTACAAGCAGCCAGCTATCAACTATGGCATTATATATCATGGTTTCTAAGCATCACTCACACATGTCAGTGCAGGGGGGTTGTGCCTTCTTTCTTTCTTTTTTTAGGTTCCCAAAGCTGCACCTTCTCAGGGAGCCTGGAGCTGCCTGGGTGTGGGCAGAGGGGGCACAGGGTGGGCTCCAAAGCGGGGAGCTCATCCTCCCCCAGTCACGAGGCAGGTGCTGATACCATCAGCATGTGCTCACACACACTGAGATGAAACCTTGGTTCCTCTCCCATCCGGCATAAAACTCTCATTGACTCCGTTGGGGCCAGCAGTTTATTCCTGATATGAATTTTCTCTGTCAGACAATTTAAAGATGCTTTTATGAGGGAAGGAATCTCGCCATCTAAAACACCATGTTTGCAATTCTGGAAATCTCTGACATATGTTTTAAGAGGGTGTCATATTTCCTACCAGGAGACTTTACGATGCCCGGAGCTTTGTGGGGAGATATCTAGAGGCTGTGATAAAGCAGCTGAGATGTTCAGTGATGGTGCTGGAGGTCATTTTAAAGTTACAACTTTTTCTTTTTCAATCGGCTTCCTAAACCTCCCTGCGTTGTTTAAGTGCAAAAGAATTGTCGGTGGTTTTCTTTGGGCCCCTTTTATTTAGATTTTATTTAGATTTAATGCTGGTTTGTGTGCTGCTGGGAGAAGTTGTATTTGTCTCTTTGATTTTCATGGGACCCCAGGATGGCTTAGGTTGGAAAGAGTCCTAAAGCCCACCCAGTGCCACCCTGTGCCACGGGCAGGGACACCTTCCACCAGCCCAGGGTGCTCCAAGCCCTGTCCAGCCTGGTCTTGGACACTCCCAGGGCTGGGGCAGCCACAGCTTCTCTGGGCACCCTGTGCCAGGACCTGCCCACCCTCACAAGGAAGAATTTCTTCCTAACACCTAATCCAAATTTATTTTTCAGTTTGAAGCCATTTCCTTTGTCCTATCACTGCAATTCCTGGTGATTTCTGTGACTTTCTCTATTTCACTTTATTCCTTCCATTACACACTGAGTCCTTACCCAAAAGCCTTTCAAAGCAATAGCTGGATCTCCCTTTGCTTTCAGCGCAGCCTGACTCATTAATACAAAGAATTAAAATGAAGAATAGACTTTTCTTTTCCACAAGTGCCACAAATACCCGAGTGCTTCTACATCTTTGTCTGCAATTGCAAAGGAACCCCTTGACGTGGCCTTTGTTTCTGTGGTGACTCCATCACGTGCCAAGTGTGCAGTTATCCCAAAGTGCCGTGCAGTATTCCGTGGGAACACAGCCCACATCTCGTGTCACTGTTCTGGGTGAGTTTAACACAAAATACAACCCCATGAAAATTACAATGCATTTATCACCTCGCTCGGTTCAAAGAGCTCACGAGCCGCGAAGAATTTAATTAAAACATGATGATTTAATGGGCAGGCTCCATCTATTGTTTACTCAGGAGGTTGAGATTCTGTTTAAAATTAGGTCCCAAATTTAATTTCGGCTTCCACCAACCTTGTCATAGAAATGAGACTGCTGTAGGATGAAGCGAGTTGCAGGCAGTGAGAGCGGGTTCTTTGCTCTTGCAGGGCCCCAGGTTGGGTTGGGAAGGTGAAGGTGATGGTGTCTATAATCCTTTTCCAAGAGAATCATGAAGAAAAAGGCATATTCGCTCCCAGGAGGCTCGGTGATGTTTGTGACCAGAGGTGGGAAGGCAAAGTGGCCCAAGGGGAGCAAGGCTCATGTGGGCAGCCCTAGGAGAGGTTCGTGTTCCTCTTCCCTCACCTGATCAAGGCCCTGGAGACAGAGTTTGTCAGCTTGAATTGCTTTGGTTTGTGTTCTCAAATAATCAATCGTTCCTTGAGGTAAAAGTCTTCTCAGGGCTCAAGATAGTTTTAATTTCTCTCATAAGCTGGGGCTTATGATACCCAGCTTGAAAAAGGCTGCCATGGAAGGTCCTTACAACGGGTTGTGTAAGAACAGCTGCTCATGAAAATACAGCCAGGAAAGAAAAGGTGCTGAGGGAAGAGCAAAGAGTTGCTGTCCTCTTGTACAGCACAGAGGACCTACAACAAAAGGGTTTTTCCCCAGTGCCAGGGGCTTTCTTAGACAGTCAGAGAATGATCTGGGTTGGAAGGACCTTAAAGACCATCTGGTCCCACCCTGTGTCCCTTCCACTAGAGCAGGGTGCTCAGAGCCCTGTCCAGCCTGACCTTCTTACACCCAAATACCCCAAAGGTGTTGTCCCACCCGCTCTCCAGCCCTGCTGAGGTTGGCACAGCCCAGTCCACAATCACCTTGCAATAATTGCATTTATCAAAAGCAGCCAGGACAGGGGGGCTGGACCTGCAGGAGCCTGTCCTGGCACAGGGTGGGGGGCAGCACCTTTCTAACACCTCTCTATCAGGCAAATCTGTCTTCACACAGATGGATCTTGGTGTGACTCAAGAAAGATATTGTACAAGACTTCTATAAACAGAAAAAATGCACAAACCCTGCCACAAAATGATGATTTAATGTATATATAAGAAAAGGCACCGTGCCAGATTCTCAGCTTCTGTCACAGTTTTAATGAAAAGTGATTCCAGCATTTGAGAAACCTCAAAAGCTGTCCCAGCCAAATGCCGTGTTTCTATATATTTTCTGAGCCATAAATCTAAGTTTGAGCAGGATATTACCTCCATCACTTGACAAAAGACAGCATTTAATAATCCCTTATTATGGAATTAATTCTAATTTATTATAGCCACGGCTACATAGTGAAACATTTTGGGGAAATTTCCTTTACTTGGCAAACTGGTCCATGGAAAAAAAGTATCTTAATTCAGTTTCTCTGCACAAACCTGTTCTGTATTCACTGGCAATGTGATGCAGGCCTGATTCACTGGATCCAGGGATCTGCTTGGGTAGTCAGTACCTGTGTTTTCTCATCAGAGGGCCCAGCTTTAGCATCCATACCTTGGCTCGGAGCAGAAAATTGAAGCTGAAATGCCTGCTGTGGCTTGCATATCACTCCCCCAAATTATTCAAATTCCCAGCTCTGCAGCCACTTGTGCCCATCTGGCTTTTGAAAATTGAGAATTCTGCCCGTGCCCTCAGAGCAGGGAAGGGTCTGGCACAGGTGGGCTCTGCCAACACCCCACGTGCTCACAGGGTTTGGCCAAAGGGGTGATAAATCCATGGGTCTGGAATGAAAATGGTTAGGGATTGATTGGACAGCAGGGAACAGGGTTGGGGACACTGCTGGGGGATCAGGGACTGCCTGCCCTGCCCAAGTCACCTCCAGCCACACCATGGAGAGCCTTTGGGTGCTGTTGTGGGGGTGGCTCAGCAGCCACCCCTCAGCCTGTGCCACTCTGGTTTAGCCTGGCTTTGGGGTAAAAAACCTGTTTCTTCATGTTCAAAAAACACCAGTCCTGTTTTTAATGTTCCCCTGAGCGTGGTGTGGTGTGACCCACAGCTCCTGAGCACCATCTCCATCACAGGGGACCTGGAATGGTGGGAGCTCCACCAAATATTTCCGACACCCACCAGCTCAAATCACCAGATTTTATGTCCCCACTGGGTTTTTCCACTGTGATGGGGGGTTTAATTGTGATTTAGCATGACTTGGCCAGGTGCCTGTTGCCTCTCCTCGGTGGGACCCTGCTCTGCTGAGAACTGCAGGCTGTTCCTGCTGAACAGAGCCATGAATTATTTACGTTGCCTTCCTATAGCAACTTATTGACTACAGCATTGTAAAGTACCCTATTAATGTTTTAAGCATCTCACTTTATTTTAATACGAGTAAATTATTTAGGAAATGTTAAAATGCTTTATGCTTTGACTAATGAGAGTGAAAAGTGTACACTGCATCTGATTTTAATTGGATGTTTACCCTATCCTGTAGAAATCAGGCATTTATTATTTCACCCTTAATTAACTATGCATGCAATCCCTGATGGATGCATGTTCTGTTTTTCCACTTGATCTGGTCATTAAGAGCCATAAATGTGCAGATTATTTTTACTTGGAAATATGAAAGAACTCTGCTTTTCAGATTACTTGGTTGCCCTGTAAAGAGCCAGTTACTACACTGCTGATCATCCCGATGCTTCCCGAAATTAATGCCACGCAGTACATTAAAGCTGGGATAATGTAAATTGATTCAAGTGGTGCAAAACTCAGTCAACCCGAAATGAGTGATGTCTTTGAGCCTCTCTTTTATCTTAGTTAGCACAGAAATGGTCTGCAAGATCGTTTCTGTTGTGTCACAGTACATTATAGTCATTTTTAGGCAATATTGCAGTGGTGTGTGTGGACTTGTGGAATGTTTGCTGGGCTTCCCGTTCTCTTGCCTTTTGGAGAAAGGTGTGGAGTATCCACTTCTGTTCTAAACTATCTACTTACCAATAACATCCACAGGGGTGGAATAAAGGGGTCAGCAAAGCCCAGGTTTGCTTTATCCCCCACCTCACCAGTGGAGCTTTCTCTTCAGAGAAATCAGACTTTTATTTGTGCCAAAACCAGCAGGGTCTCTAAAAATCTACTCCCTGCCCTATTCAGAGGAGAAGGCAGCCCAGTGGTGCTTGGCTTGCAGCAAAACTGTTTTCTCTCACTCTTCTTGTTATTTCTTTTCAATATTTTTATTTTGTGTCCCAGATCTGAAACCTCCTGATAAGCAAAGACCTGAGGTGGTGCCTGACCCTGAGCTCCAGCAGTTTGGAAGTCAGGAAGAGTTTAATGCTGAGAGTGTTTCAGGCGATGCCTTTGACAGACAAGTCGTGTAATATGTTATAATGTTGTACCAGGGAAAAGGAGGGGTTCATGATGACTACAGGAAAAAGAGAGCTATAAAAGACCAGGCAGCAGATTCCTCCTTATGTATATTTGATTACCCAGCTGTTGTTGCTGAGCTTCCTTACAATGGTCCCATTTCCCTCTAAAAAGCACTTCAGGCTTAAGTTTGAGAAGCAGCAGATCAGAAAGAGCAAGTTTGTGGACACAGGAGGTGTTGGGGGAGGAAATTAAAACCAGGGAAACCTGCAGACAGCTTGGGAAGGTGTCAGTGGTGAAGGAGCATGCACAGGCTGTGAGGATGAGGATGGCAGGCGACTTCCAGAGGAAGGCAGTGATACCCTGTGCACACAGTGAGGATGTGGGTGCTGGGGGGGTGTGTTTTTCATGGGAATAGAGCAGCACAGAGTGCTTTGGGTTGGAAGGGACCTCAAAGCCCACCCCCTGCCATGGGCAGGGACACCTCCCACCAGCCCAGGGTGCTCCAAG
>JAWWEW010000023.1:2283366-2337789 GCA_035583185.1 Anabacerthia variegaticeps | reverse complement strand
TCCAGCTCTCCTGGAGCCCCTTTAGGCACTGGGAGGGGCTCTCAGGTGTCCCTGGAGCCTTCTCTTCTCCAGGTGAGCCCCCCCAGCTCTCCAGCCTGACTCCAGAGCAGAGATGCTCCTGTGTGAACATCAGTGAAAGGGTAAATCAAAGACCAATAAAGCCAATTGGTCTGATTTCCCAGGATCAGCCACCATCCCACCAACTCACTCCATGCCAGGCCCTGATGACACAAGGTGGAGGTCAATGAGGTGTCCAGGCCCTCTCCTGTCGCAGGAATTCCATGATGTTGGGTCACAGTAATTAGAACAAATTAGCCTTTCCCAGCCTCTAATACCACAGCAATTTTCTTAAAGCCATCCACTTCAAATCTGCTTTCCCAATTACCACATAGGCTTCATAAAACAATTACAGGAGTGCAAACAAAGCCTGTTACACTGATTGCTAATTACCCTCCAGGCTCCTGATCTTTGGAGTTGCCTTCACGGTGCAGAATTGGGGCTTGGAAGTGAATTCCTGTCTCCACGTGCTGTAGGAAAAGGCTCTTTGCTGATGCACATTTCACTTGTGTGTAAATCATAAGTGCAAAATCTCTTGTCTGGAACCAATTCTGTCCCTGTGCTCGCTGAGTTTTAGAAGTTTCCCAGATATTTCCAAATATTCTCTTTTTTTTTTTTTTCAGGGAAAAATATATTCCTCCCTATGAGTCGTTATGAGATACACTATTAGCCTGGATAGCATGGATGGCAAGAAGGACTCTTGCTGAGCTTTCAGCATGAGTTTGATAGGAAGAAATGCATCCCTGTGATAAAGACTGAAATAAAAGCAACGTGGAGAGTTTAGCTTGGAAAGGGAGCACAGATATTTCAGGGGGAGTGATCTGTTTATTCCAGAGGTAAAGCTGGAAAAGTGCTGCACTAAACACTGATCTGTGGGATAAACTTGGCTGCTCATTTCTTACTTTTCAGCAGAAGGAAAAAAAGTGGTTTCTTGATACCTGTCTTAAAAGATATGGAAAGAAAAATATTTTAATAATTAAACTGAGAGAAGGGAGATTAAGAAGAAAATTCTTCTCTTGGAGGGTGGGCAGGCCCTGGCACAGGGTGCCCAGAGAAGCTGTGGCTGCCCCTGGATCCCTGGGAGTGTCCAAGGCCAGGTTGGACGGGGCTTGGAGCACCCTGGGCTGGTGGAAGGTGTCCCTGCCCATGGCAGGGGGTGGAATGAGATGATCTCTAAGTTCCCTTCCAACCCAAACCATTCTGTGATTCTATGATATTTCTGCTCATTTCCTACCTGTTTCAAGACTCTTCATTCCTACTGTTCTCCTGTATTTGTTGCTTCCCTGTCTCTGTACATTCCATGGATAAATTCGCCTGAAAATGCATTAATTGTGCATGAATCCTTCCCGTGGTCCTGGCTTGTCCCACTGTTCTCATGTTGTGCAAGAGGCAGGAAGACATTTAATTTTCACTCTCACTCATCCATCATTTTGCCTCCCTTGTAAACCTGCTGCAGGAGAAATAGCAGCTCTGTCCTGCTGTATTAGCCCTTTGCAGGCAGCTCCTCACCCAGGTTTCCATGCTATAGACATCATGGAAAAGGTGCTGAGAGGAAAACTCTTACCTCTCCAGATGGGAAAAAAGGTCCTGCTGAACTGCACCAAGTTCAGCTTTGCTGTTCTGATTTTTGGGGTGTTTTTAACCCTCCCCAAAAAATGTAGGTCTCTTATGAGCTCAGCTCAAGATTTAAGCTCCTTCTCTCTCCATTATCAAGGTAACATCCGTGAGTTGAGCAGGAACTGTTTGGGCAGAACTTTTCCTGATCTCCCCCAGGCGACTCCTCGAAGAGTTTTCTTATTTTGTTTTCAGAAATACAGAAAAATGGAGATGTAAAGAAAAGAACATATTAGCTATTTTTATCACTTAAGCCATTTTGGTCAAAAGTGACTTTTTGGAGATGAAAAGCCAGCAATCTAGATATAGGTGGATAAGAAAAAAGCTGTTTCCTATCCCACAGTAATTCTTAATGTCTGCAGATGTCAACAGCCTTATCATTCCTGTTGAGGATGAAGTGATGCTCTGAAATAAGAGGGGGAAAATGTTCCTCCAAAGAGTCACAGCTTTAGGGCTGAGATACTTAATCAAGATCACTGGAACTGTAGCAAATTCAGGTAGAGGGACCTCAAGGAGCCATTTATTTCATTTGACCCAGAGACAGTGATGGATTCTACAGCTTTAGAATGGAAATATTTTGTTGCTTAGTGGATTTTCCTGTTAAAATGGCTTTCTTTTTTTTCTTTTCCTGGTGTTCATCCTTTTCCCAGGTATTTCTGGGCAGAGTGAGGCACAGTTGTCTTTGGTGAAGTCTGAGAGCCATGTTTGATACCTCTCTTTGTTCTTATTTACACCCCTGTAAGATCAGGTTTGTTGCTTGAAATGTCATTTAAGATTGATAAAATTAGTGAATTTGGAATTTTTTTTCCCTGATGAACATTTGATTTGTTCAGGCTGAATATTAGGGAAAAAACCCTCACTGAAAGAACAGCTGACCACTGGACCAGGCTCCCAGGGGAGGTGGTGGAGTCATCAGCCCTGGGGGTGTTCAAACAAAAGGATGTGGCACTTCCCCATGGTAGTACCTGGCCAAAGGTTGGTCTTGTAGGAACAAGGCTTGGCAGGTGAGATGATTCACGTCCCAGCACGACCCCTCCAGACTGGTTTCTCAGTGAGGTTCCCTCCTTGCCCTTTTCCTTCCCTGGTCTCCTGTGGCCTGACAAGAAGGGGGTTGCTGTGAGTGCCACCATGGCTGGAGCTGATGGCCACGGTGGTCCTGCCCATGCGTGGGGCTGTCCTACCACACCTCAGAGCAGGTGTCAGGAGCTCCAAATGTGGTCAAACAGTGTCTGTGCCTCCTTTTGGAAGAGGAAAAGCCTCCCAGTGTGTTTTACCCAGCGAGCAGGGCAGAGCCACTCAGCTCATTCTTTCCACACTAGAGGAAGGAGCGCTTTGTTTATGACAGATTCCTTCTCTTATTCCCAAGGTTCAGGAGTAAATTACTACAAAAACACAGACAGAACCTGCAATATTTGCCTCCACATTATTCACCCAGCAATCGTGGAGCTGCACATCAGGCTGCAGGTAAAATATGGGGCTGCTCCAGCCTCTTGCGTGCTGGTGTAAATCAAGAGTAACTCTCGGTGAAAGCAGTGGAGTGTAAAATTGGTGTAAGTGGGAATCAGGACCATCTCCTGTACCTCTGTGTCAGGGAAACTATTTGTTTAAAGTGTTTATAGACCCTGCAAGCATAAATAGCTTCTTTTCTTACACATTAAAAAGATCAAAGGTAGCCAGAGTAATTTCCTAGCACGAGCAAAACAAACATGTATATTTATTGCCACATAACTTGCAGGAGTCACACTCTGGTTGAAGCTGAAACCAGAAATAGTGATTGATTTCCCCCCCCCCCCCTTGGTTTAATAAAAGGAATCACAGGGCTCTATGAAAACATGCATTCATTTGATTTGATTGACATCTTCAATTTTGGATATATATCCCAACTAATGGAATGAATATTGCAATGCACGAATCAATTATATTTGTTCAGTTGTCAGGTTTGTAAAGTGAGAACTGTTTAAATTATATATGATCCAGCTGTCTATATATTATGTTGTCTTAACAGGCAATACTATCATCAATACATTTGTTTTAATGAGGAGCTTATCAGCATCCAGAGCTCATGTCTCATCCCCTGTTATTTAGGGAAGCAGAGGGGTTTTATCCAGGAGCCCCTCCCCACTTCAGGACCAGGAGAATGCAGCTGATGCAGAAAGATTGGCTGCTGTAATTAAGATTATTTAATAGCATTGAAATCACTAGCTTGCTGCCATCATTATTAATCTTTTCCCAGTGTTTTGCCTTGCATTTGAAGCAAAATTCTCAAAATACTCAAGCTGGGTTAAGCCCTAAAAGGATTTCAGTGTGGACTTGAGTTAGAGCACCCAAGCAATTGCTTTGCTAATATAAATCAGCAAAGAAATAGAGTTTGGAGGAATCAGGGCTATGGGAAATATTGGAAACTTCTGTTTGCTGTGATTTTCCCATTTGTTGACCTTCCCTATAATTTAGAAATTTGATATTGCGTTTTTAGGAAGAATTCTTTTGTGAAACAAGAATTGGCTGCAAAACTCGTGAGAGAAACATGTTTAAAGAATCCCTGTTTCCTTTTAAAAAGGGAAAGATACATCGAATGGGATTTTGTAGCAATATCTGATATTTTTATTAATTATGTGAATGACTGAATAGAAAACTTTAAAATTTGTGCATTTGGAAGAGCTGGGAGCACTTTAGAGGATAAAAGCTGAATTTCAGAATAACCTGAGGAAATGTTCTAAAGAAGCCCAGACTGAAATAAAACAGGGACAAGAGTAATATACAAAATAGCACAGAAAGATGAAGGGGCAAGAAATACCAGATATATTCAGATTATTCTCCTCTCACTGAGTGTTGGTTTGGCCTTAACAAGTTTAAAGGTGTGGCAGACAAAAAACGGTCATGTTGTATTTAAATTCTATTTAAATATTGAAAAAAGCTCTTTTTTCCCCTAGAAATAGGTAAAAACCCATGAGATGGACAGTCCACATAAGCTCTGGGCTCTCCCCCATGGGAGGTCTGCAAGAACAAAATGAATCCTTTAGAAATTGTTTTGAAACAGTTATTTTCTACTTGGGAGTGCAGCCTTAATTTTCTGTAATTATATTATGGCCTTGCATCTATTTAACACATTTCCGTAATGTTTTTGCAGCTTATATTAGCCATTTTTATTATGCAAATAATTAAAATGGCAAAAGTATTGCTAATGAGTCCAAGAAATTTTTCCAAGCAGTTGTGTGAGTTCCCACTTTTGTAATTTGAGTTACCTCAGGTTTGCAGCAGAGTTAAAGGACTGAATTTGATGGGGAGAGGGTGAATTTTTGTCTGTCTGAGGAATAAGTTTAGAAATGGCACGAGAAGTCAGGTGGGGTTTGGAGCTAAATGATCTTTGAGGTCCCTTCCAACCCAAACCATCAAGAACATTGTCGAGATTGGAAGGATGTTCTCCCCGGCTTCAGGAACATCTAAACCAAAATCATTCCAAGAGTATAAACCTTCCTGCCTCTGGCTGCTAATTAACCTTTTGTTGCTAATTCCCTGCAATAAGGAGGGATATTTCTACGTCTGCTGGAGCCCCTGGCAGAGCATTTCCCAGGCTTTGTGCTGGTTTCCTTCATACAGAGGACAGGACATCAGGGACATGGACCACTCAGGGATTCCTGAACCAAATCCAGAGCCTTTTTTCCAGCTGGAGAATGGCTGCAGTGGGAGTTTCCTCAGTTCCCTTTTCCAGGGATAATCAGGCTCTTTCCTGGGGACCTGGAGCAGGAAGGTCCATGGTCCTGTGCCACCACCCACTGCAGCTCTGCTGGAAGGGAAGGAAATGCTCTTTTCTGAGAGACAGGTTGGTGTCTGAGTTCATGTCTGTGAATGTTAATTCCCACACAGGAGGGAATTCTCAGGCTGGTTCAAAGCTCTGTCTAGACCTGCAGGTGCCCAGGAGAACTGAAGGAGTGTTTGTGGAGGAGAAAATAGGCAGAAATTATGCTGGAAATGGCTTTTGTGTAATATTGACACATTTTCACACAGGCTTTGGGTGCTCCCAAACACAAGAGGAACATTGATCTGTCAGGAGACTGAGGGTCTGGGGGCTTTTCCACTCCTGTGATGTTCTTGACAGTATTCTCAGGATACTAATTTGTTACTTTTAATGATAATTCTCTGTCCACATGAGGACATACATCACACACAGACCCTCACATATACACTGTGCTCGTTCCATAAAATATTTATGAATCATTATTGGCATCAGGGATATCTGAAGCCCAAATTTGTAGGAGGCAATTTTGTAGCAAATGAAATTATGGAATATTTATTCCCCTAGTAAGATGCCCTGAGTCTGTGTCTCCTGCAGAATTAGGGAGTTATTTATTTATGAGCTGGTCTCCTGCTCTCCCTTAAAGAGAAACCAGGGCCCAGGTTGAGCAGGATGTTTGTTTACAAATTGGCCAGAGAGAGCATTGTTCTCACTTTGATTTGCAATGACTAATGAGCAACATAATTCTTAATGAGAGGTTTGCCAAGCACAAGCACATCCTGCCCGGGCTCCCCTGGGCAGCAGGGGATGCTGAGCAGAGAACAAAAGCACAGGGGAGAAGGTCAGCGTGGCAGGAGGGAATAAGGCTGTGCTGTAAACGCTGTTCAGGTTAGGACTTGCTGGGCTGGGTTTGGGTGGTGCAGCAAAGCCGAGCTCGGCGTGGGGAAGGGAATCAGTTTGTCTGTGCTGATGAATCAAAGGCCAGCAGTCACCAGGGGGAAATAGAGCATGAGATCTCAGGCTCGGGACTTCTCCAGGATGGCTCTGAAGACACCCCAGCCTGTGCAGCAGCAAAGGCTGGAAGCAAATTGACGTTGACAAAGCTTTTAAAATTTATGTCGCTGTTGCCCAGAAGGCCAAGCCGACAGATGCTCGTTCCTCCTGCCACCCTCTGCTGGGACAGCCACGGGCACAGCCTGGCTGTGACCTCTGTCTCTGCCTCCTTGGCCAAACCATCCCAGGGCACCTCCCTGCCTGCCCATGGGAGCGTTCTTGCAGCATCCTCATGGAGCTTGGCAACCTCTTGGTTTTGGAAAGAGTAAAAAATAACATTTTTTTCGTCTCCCAGCTCCAAAAAAAAGGATTTTTTGAAGGTGAAAGATGGGAGAAGACAGGGCACACCAAGGGTATCAAAATGTGTGCTCAGCATGCTCTGTGTCTCCACTGCCTGGAAAGATCTCACTCATCTGTCCTACCTGGCTGTGCAGGCTCAGAGATCTCTGCACGTCCCTGATGTGACCCTCAAATGATTCCCTTAATAGAAATGTACATGTGTATTCCATTATGCCTTGATAGACCCTCTTTTGAGTGATCATAAAGGTGGGTTGCTTTAATACCCAGTTAACACAGCCCTTCCAAACAAGCTATTTTGGCTCCAAAGTGCTTTTCATCCACTTTTCCCTGGTAACAAAGAGCCTCTTTCAAGTGGAGATGACTCTGATAGCACTGGAGATATTAACACATGTTGTTACTGCAACCCCTTTAACGCTTCCAGGAATTTAATTTTAATTAATTACTTTGTACTGCGAATGGAGAAAGTGAGAAATGGATCACCTGCTTTGCTGGGGAAGAAAAGCAAAGATCAAGACTTCTTGAAAGACTTAGTGAAAGGGAAAACAAGACTGCTACATTTTCTGCTTCTGATTTAGGGCTGGAAGATCCTTTGCATTACATTATCAGCTCATTTTACATTTTAATCTGCATAAATCCCATCAGCACGTGCCAAGTGCTGCCAGGAACGTGCTTCTCTGCTGTCCATGGCTTTTCTGACCATGCAGTGCAAGGAAGGCTGGATATAAAGTCAGCAAACAAGGACTGGGGAATAATGACACAGGGCTGAGCCAGGAGCCTTTCTAAGACAAAACGAGAGGTGTACCAGCTAAATTATGTGCTTTTAAAGGGGCTGGGTGTCCTCATTTTAGAAGTGCTTGGGTGGCTTTAAAGGAGAAGGACTGTAATGAGTTTTGACATGTGTTAATGGTGTGTGTCACGTTCTTTATATTTCCATAATGACATCTCTAATTTCTGATGGCATGTGTCACATTGCATATGTTTGTTAAATATAGGTCACAAGCTAAAAATATGCACAATATTAGCAAAATATATATGATAACAATTGCATATACGTCCCTCATCACAACAGCCTCTGCTGATCCTAAACCTGGCTCTGGGAAGAGGGTTTTTTGAAGCTCTGCCTTAAAAGGCGGTGGGGAAAAGCGAGGCTTTGGCAGAGCTGTTACTGAGGAGAGGGAGGGATTCTGCCTCCCTGGTTATTCCAGAGGTGGTGCCTCCTCCCGTGGCAGGGAGGTGACAAATGCTGAGCTGGGACTGTGGCAGTCCCTGATCTCTGTGGTTTGCAAAGGCTGCCAACAGCCCCTGTGGGGAGGAGGGGTCAGGGCACAGCCCCATCCCAGGTGTGCTGGAAAGGTGACCTGCTGCTCTCCAGGGGTTTTTGGGTGATCTTGCTCCTCTCCAGTAGGAGCACAAGTGATGAGTGACCATTCTCCAAGCCCCACAGCTCACACAGCAGCCCATGGCAGGAAGGCAGGACTGTCCCTGTGGTCACTGTTCTCTTAGCAATTAACTCTTGCCTTCTGACCAGTGGTCAAGAGACTCCAAGGGAGTTTTGGTGACTAATCCAGACCTTTCCAACATTCATGTTTCATGCTTTGCCTCAATAGCTCAAGCTGACAGCAATTCTCGATCTTGAGGGTTTTTCCTTTGAAAAGAAATTGCCATGAGAAACAAATGGGTTTTAAACAGTCACCAGTCAAAGTAAATTGTGTTAAGAGTGGTACTGTGGCCACAAATAATATATTATCTTATATTCTCATTACCTGAAGTTTATAATTACCTTTTCTCCCCCCAGTTTAAGAAAGGAAACCAGGCTGTGAGGCTTTCCCAGTGTTTGAATGTCACTCAGGTTTTTCCCAACTGTTTTTACTGTAATTAAATAAGACTGTAAGGATGTCTGTCCCTCCTCCAGGCCTTGCCAGGTCGAGCTGTGGGCCTGGGGTGAGCTGAGTGATGCTGTCAGTGTGTGGGGGATGTAAAGGGCAGCATGCCTTGCTTTTGCTGCCTAAGAAGAATCAGACACCCTAATGGACTCCCAAGTGTTACCGAGAAATGAATATGAAAAATAGATAAAGCCAGCTCTAAAAGGCGAGATGTATGTAGAGATGAGGATGGATGGAATGTATACCTGTCCAGCTCAGGCAAGCTTTGAATGAAGGAAACATGATAAGAGACTGAATGGGAAACCATTTCATACCAGTCAGAGCCCATCTAATCCCACTTTAATTTGATGGTGGGCAGTTTTAAATGAAAGGATGGAATTTTGTCTGAGCTTCTTTGTTTTCACCTCAATTCCACCAGAAATGATGCATTAGTGGAAAAAAGGACCATCATATCAGCCAAGAAACTTCCCCAACTTGTAAGTTTGCTCCAGAAGTATTTGTAACTCCTTTAAATAACCCTCCCCTTCTTCTCTGACCTGTTTCTGCCTGTGCATGCACCACTGCCTGAGCCTTGGCCACCACCTCCTGCTCTCTTCCTTGGGATCATTTCCATGGGTAGCACAGGGATTAGGATTTGCTAATCCCCTGGTGTTTGCCCCACTTGTGAACCTGCTGTGGAAGAAGCATTTTTCCACGAGTGTGTGGCAGCCCGTGAGAGAGGAGTTTGATGACTGAGGATTTGAACAAAGCAATTACAAGTGTGCTGCATCTGCATCGAATAGACTATATAATCCTCAAATGGAGATGTTACCAAGAACAGCCCACGAGGATGCTGAGCTACAGGAAGCATGACAATTGATAATTTGAGATCCAGCCAAGCTTGACAGAGGTGCGTTTGCCTCCGTCCCTGAAGTTAAGAAAGAGAGAGCTGTAAAATCTCCTCCCCTGAACAAACAACTCTTGCTTTCGCTCTGTCCTATGCTCAGTTTTATACTATTTCTGATTGATGATTTTGTTCATCTTTGGGAGAGAAAAATTCTTAACCAGTTAAAAAACCAGAGAGAAAACATCTCCATTTTGAGGAACCAGGAACTGTCCAGTTCTGGCAGCAGAAACATCAGTGCCACCACAGGAAGAAAAGCAATGAATCCCTGACAGCAAATCAGAGCCACATCTTCTAAATTAGGTCACTGATGCCACGAAATTCTGTTTTAATTGAAGATATTGACAGCTTTTCCATTCAAGGCCAGATGATTTCAAGGGGAAAATACTGAAGACGCTGGTTTGAAATGTTTTCTTGGCTTTTGTAGGACTTGGATGACTGACAGGAAGGATGTTTCATGTCTACCACGTAAGATCATCCCTGATCCCAAAAACTAACACTAAAAAGCAAATTTTCATTTTGATGAAGTTATTCCCTACCCTGTTACACCTAGTTCTGGTCACAGGGCTTAAAGGACCATCAGCACTTTCCATTTGTAAGAGAAATATTCACTGCAGAGCCCGAAGGTAGAAGGTGAAATTCTGTTTCATTCCATCATCAGGTTCCAGAAATCTGTCTTGATAGAAATCAAAATATGAACTCTACAAAATCCTGATATTAGTGAGTGGGGAACTTGGTTCAAACAGAAAGAAGGATCAAATAGAAGGAAGTTCAAATAGAATTAAGGCTCGAATAGAAATAAGGAGGCTCGTCTTTCAGAGTCAGAGGTGATGCCAAGCTAAAGACTTTTGTTTTAACAGTGTTAATCTCTCAATTTTCCTGCTCTTCAACCCAAAGGCTTTGCTGAAGCCCAGCAGGGGCTGATGTTCCTCCTGCATGAGCAGAGTGGGGGAAGGAAGTTCTTGAATCCATAACTCCATATTGCCATATTTTCCACTACTGGGAATAGCCTCTGGAATATCCCAGGAGCTGAAACCCTTGCTCCTATCAATTCATATGGCTCAGATTCCCTGCTCAATTCCAGAGAGCTACTTTTAAAACCTGAGAGAAAGGGGTTTCAAATAACAAAGGACACTGTGGTTTTCTTTCCACCTGTTTTTATTCTTGTTTCTCCAAATTCCAGGTTGGGTGGGACTTTTCACTTGATGTGGAGTTGCTTATTTGCCCCTCCCTGCACTTGTGCCTGCCACAGCCTGACTCCTGCAGGAGACTTTCCAGGAGAGTCCTATCAAAAGCCCATGAGGCTGCTACATGTGTCATGTTCTTCCCTTCCATGGAAAAGACCCATTTCTTTATCCTTCACTGAAAAATGGGCTGTGTTCAGCTGGGTGAGCACTGAAACCCTGCTGTGGTTTGGGAGTAAATGAGGTTTCAATGTCCCTTTTAAATACCCCTGAATGTTACTGATGTCCTGATGTGACAAACACCTGAAAGACAGATAGGTTTGCTGCCACCTTTAATATCTGGAGCATATTGCAATGCCTCCAATTCTCCTTGGGAAGCGAAACCAAGTGGCTGAGCATGCAGAGAGAGGGGGAGGTGATGGATTGAACACAGGTAGGGAAAGAAATCAGGGATAATTGGGCTAATGAAGGGAAGAAATTATCCAGTGACTGGGACTGAGTCACAGAGTGTGATGAGTGGGAAGGGATGCACAAGGATCATGAGTCCAACCCTCAGCCCTGCACGGCCCCATCCCCAAGAGTCACCCCCTGTGCCCCAGAGCATCATCCAACCCCTCCTGGAGCCTTGGGGCTGTGCCCACTGCCCTGGGGAGCCTGCTCAGTGCCCACCACCCTCTGGGGGAAGAGCCTTTCCCTGAGATCCACCCTGACCCTGCCCTGACACAGCTCCAGCCCTTCCCTGGGTGCTGTCCCTGGTCCTCACAGAGCAGAGATCAGTGCCTGCCCCTCCTCTGCCCCTCCCTAGGAAGCTGGAGCTGCAATGAGGTCTCCTCTCAGCCTCCCCTTCTCCAGCTGGACGCCCCAAGTGCCCTCAGTGTCCTCACATGCTTCCCCTGATGCTGACAAGGGTCAAGAAGTCTGGAATTTGCTTCAAATTCCTCCCCAATGTCTTGGCCATGTTTGATGGATGTTTTGCTGCACTTCCCACAGATCCTGTTTTGCTTGTACAGCAGAAAGAAGGAAGGAGAGGGTCCCGTGTTGTTGTTGCTGTGGGATTTATTTGTGTAAAGAGAGAGCTGCTAAAGCCAGGATGGGCTCATGGGACTGATACAAGAGGAGCACAGACCACAGTGGGGTTAAATCCATGTATGAAAAAGCAGGGTCTGCATTGTCCCTGGCTGGTGTCCCTTTGTGGAGCACCTGGGACATCACTGCTGTGCTGGCACCTTCCTCCTTCACCAGCACCCACAGAGGAGCCTGGAAAGCCTGAGGGTTTATTTCACTTTAGAGCTATCAACACACACACAAAAAAACTTTTAAAATTCAGATATTGAACTCTGGAAGAAAACCAAAACTGCTTTCTCTGCTGTTCTTTGCAATATTCACTTCATGTTTTATTTGGAAGTTAGATTCATCTCCACTCTAAAATGTGCTCCACTTTTAATCTGAAGTATTGCTATTTCCAGAGGAACAAAGAATATTTCTTATCAGCGTCTTCCGACTGGACTTCCTAATGCATTTGATTTGCAGCATTAACCAGGGAGCTCTCTGTTCACAATCACTTTGTGGTTTTTCAGACCCCACAGGTTTAGCAGTGGATGGACATTCTTACAAAGATTAGGACTTTATTTTGCACTTAACAGTGTTTGCCAACATCCTCTTGGACCAGGAGACCAGCAAATCCAACCTCCCTACATCTACATGTTCTTCTGGCATCTCTATTTGTTCTCACTGAACCCCTCAAAACACGGAGTTTTAACTATTTGAAGGCAGAAATATCTTGCTCTTACCCTCTGCTCATCAGAAACACTCACGTGGAACTGTTAAAGCAGCCTCATGGATATAAAATCACAGAAACACAGAATCATTGAGGCTGGAAAAGACCTGTAGGATCAGAGTCCAACCCTTAACCCAGCCCTATAATTGCCAGAATTACCTCAAACCTTCCTAAAATCTTAGAAGCAAAGCCCCTTCTTGAAGATTCTACTGTTACATCTGGAAACTTCTGGAATTAGTGGTGTCAGTGCAAGGATGGTGGTGGGAGTGGGATCAGAGCCCACCAAACAGCCTCAGGAAGGGAATGTTGGGCTGGAACAAGAGCTGGGTTTGGGGAGTGGAAGCAGCACAGAGCCCCAGCTCCTCAATATCCCCTCAGTGCTCCTGAAAGCTTTAGTTAAGACTAGAATATTTCAAGTAAAAATTGGTAAAGACTGCTTTCCCATCACAGGCTCATTTACATCTCATTTCAACCCATTTGCAAAGTTTATTATAAACTTTCAAATCACATTGCAGTGTTTGCTCTCAGCTGGTAAATCACCACTTTTAGGGAATGGCATTCCTTTGAGTTTTATATTTTTTTTAATGGAAACTTAGGATTTCAGGATTGTGTTACTGCCTAAAATTAGAAGTGATTGGATAACAACTTTCACTGGAAACTGTCTGTTTTAGTCCTGCTGCATCTTTTTTGAGTGTTTTGCAGATAATCCACTTAACATGGAAGGGAAATGTGTGTTTAACAACACAGTCTTCAAATATCAACCTCCAGTTTGTTTGTTTGCTTCAAATTCTATGTATTATAAAAGGTTTCAGGGGGGAGATTCTTTGTCCCTACAACTGCAGGAGGGTGGAGCCAGGTGGGGTTTGGACTCTCCTCCCAGGGAACAGGGACAGGAGGAGAGGGAACTGTCTCAGGATGGGACAGGGCAGGGGCAGGGGGGACAGCAGGAGGAATTTCTGCCTGGAAAGGGTGGTCAGGCCTTGGAAGGGGCTCCCCAGGGAGGGTTGGAGTGCCCAGCCCTGGAGGTGCCCAAGGCAGGACTCAGGGACAAGGTGGGCATCAGGCACAGGGTGGGCTCTGTGGGCTGGGAGGGCTTTTCCAGCCTCAGGGATTCTGTAACATCAACCCCCTTCCAGCACAGGGCTCTTTGCAGCAAAGCACCGCTCCTACCCTTGGCTTTAATCACTCTTGCAAAGCCCTGATTTCAGTGGGATTTAAGTGTGTGCTTGAAGTTAAGCCTGGGACTAAATGGTTTCTGGTACTGAGCTACTCACCCACGGGCACGAGCAAGGAGATCTTAAAAGAAGAACATTTCACCTCCACCCAGAAAAATTGCAAAAAAATTACATATATTTCACACTAGATGGGAATCAACAGTAAAATACACAGAAAAACCTGTACCAGCCCTGTGAAGTGTGGATATTCTTGGTGTAATTATAACAAGAAATAACTTTTACTTGCAGCTGCCTGGTCTGTAAAACGTTTGCTCCCCGTGTTCCTGCAGACTGGACCCCACCAGTGTTGGCATTATTGCTGTAAATAACCTTCCTCCAAAGCATTGTGCTCTGGCCTTATGATTTATTGCTTGCATTTCTAGCAATAAACAAAGGAAATCTCCTCCTATTAATTGCTTTTTTTCCTACCCCTAAACTCAAATATCCACGGACTAAGGAAACTTTGTGTCATAGAAGGTTATTTGTCTATTAACACACTCACATGGCAAACACATTTATTTGTGCTTGGAGGGAGTCTCTGGGTCTCTAATTTTTGGATGAAATTTTTGATTTTTTTCCCCCCAGAGATACCTTTATAATCATTTAGCAAATCGTAGAATCAAGGCAGATCTTAATATTGGGCAACAAGTACCCTCAGACTCCACTTGGAGTGCACGTATTGAAACTGGCACAATCCCCATCAGCTTATTAGTTTTATAGGTTTGAATTCTCTTGGCACAATATGAGAAATAACACAAAATTTCACACCCAGCAGCATTTCTGGCTGGATATAGTCAATCAAATCATCATTTGCATTTAAAACTGGTATAAAGTCCTGCATTTTCTAGTTCCAAATGCCTGCCTTTTATTCATATCTAGCATGGACTGTCTGTGCACAATCATGTGAAGATTAAGTTTAAATCAATGAGAAAAAAACCTGTGAAACATCTGGAAACATTCAAATTCCCACAAAACTCCTTTCTCTGCACAGCCCATTATGTTGAAACCACCGGAGAAGTAATTTACCTCCCCAGCTCTGAAATTTTACTGACTGAAAGAGCATTGTCTTCTCCATTGAAATTCTGCAAGTAGTTCCTAATTATTTACCATCATTTGCTGTTGTTCCCATTTTCAATAGAAAAATAAGGACTATTCTGGGTTAATTACATTATGTCTAATTTACTGCAGCTAGATATAGATGAATGCTGAGCTGTAGGAAGCTGAGATGAGGAAGGCAGAATTATTTCAGCACATCTGATTTCTGCTGTCCTTGGCAGAGCCCTGGGTGGCTGCACGTTGTCCTTATGTTTATGAGTGAGAAGTTGATTTGTTTGGCTGATAAAACAAACTCTCCTCTCCCCATTCCCCTGACACCTGCCCTGGGTTTCCCCTCTCTGTGCACCCCTGGATGTGGGATTTGCTCTTTTGAGCTTTTGTGGCTCTCAGGGGACTCCCAAATCCCTGCAGGGACACTGTGTCCTCCCTGCAGCTGCTTCCAGTCTCCAGTGGCCAAGGCTTTGAGGTTCTCTTCTCCATTTGTGTATGTTGGTGATGAATGCTGAGGTTTTAAACGATATAATTGAGTTTCTGAGGTATTTTTTGCAGTAGTATCAGGGAAGGGAACGGAGCTGGGGAAGGGGCTGGAGCAGCAGGAGCAGCTGAGGGAGCTGGGGGGGCTCAGCCTGGAGAAAAGGAGGCTCAGGGGGGGCCTTCTGGCTCTCCAGAATTCCCTGGAAGGATGTTGGATCCAGGTGGGGTCGGGCTCTGCTCCCAGGGGACAGGGACAGGAGCAGAGGGAACGGCCTCAGGCTGGGCCAGGGCAGGAGCAGGGGGGACAGCAGGAGGAATTTCCCCCTGGAAAGGGTGGTCAGGGATTGGAAGGGGCTGCCCAGGGATTTCGTGGAGTCCCCATCCCTGGCAGTGCGGGAAAGGTGTGTGGCTGTGGCTCTTGGGGACACAGGTTAGTGGTGACCATGGAGCTGCACTGAGTGGTTGTGGACTCACTAATCTCGATGCTTCTGATTCTGTAACACTTTAGGACCATCTCACCTGTCCCACACTGAAACTGCTGTCGGATTCTTTCCTCCCCTTCTGCCCTCACAAGGAGCATCCAGGGCTGGGGCAAAACCACCAGCTCAGTGACCTCCCACGTGCTTCACTCCTTACTGCTTTTAGCTCAGTGTCCCCTTCCAGGGCAGGGCAGATGAGGGACCACCCACACCAGGAGCTGGGCATGCACCACCCAGCCACAGGAAACTGCCCCTTTGACCAAACCCCTTCTTGTTCAGCCAGAACCACTCAAGATAACAGATAGATAGTGCCTGGAAGCAAAGGGAAGTGCAGAGGGACACTGATCAGCATGGCACACTGGATGTCTTTTCAAGAGTCTGCTTCTATCTGTTTTACTTGAATACAGCCTGCCAAACAAACTGGATATCCTCAGTAGCACGAAATAAAGCACAGCAAAACACTCATTTAGACCCCCTTTCCTCGGGGGGTGCTGAGAAAGTATTTCATCCCCTGTTTGGTGCCTTTCCCTTATATTTTTATTCTGTATGGGTTTTTTCCATGCATGTGATTTCGCCCAGCTATCCAGTACACAGCAATTCCACCCCCACCCCAAATCCTTTTCCTAACAGTACAGGAGTATCAGCAGCGTGAGCAAGCTGGAAACTCAGGTTGGTTTTTGATTCCTGCCAGAAACCACGTTGGAAACGAGGCCGGAATTTGTTCCCCAGAACTTTCAGGTGGGAAAAAATCCTGCTCTCACCTGTTCGCAGAGGAAAAATCCCCCCAAATCCTCCCGCTGGCTCCCGTGCCTGGTTGGGAACACCTCACCCTGCACCAGCTGCTCTGCTGCAAACACTCTCAGCGAGCTGCCATAAGATTAGTGGACACTTTCCCCAGGCTGTGAACTCCAGATAAATCCCAGAACAGCGGCAGGAAGAAAGCAACATAAGCTGCAGCAGAAGGTCTCCGTTTATTGGAAATGCGCTCGGTGCGCTCCAGCGGCTCCGGGGGAACAAACTGCTCCACCTGCCTCGCCAGATAGGCGAGATCACAAAAGCAGATGCTGCCCCGACCTGTAGCCAGTGCATTTGTGCTGCTCTGCTGGCTTGGAGTTATTTGTGCCCCAATTATAGTGCTACATTTATTATTCCTGTTCAGTTCAATTGCTTGTGGATGGTTTCGAGAGGTGTTGTGTCTGGGAGAAGAGTTAGATATGGGGATTACGTGTTCTCTCATTTTTCAGGGTTTCCAGTTCATACACTCCCATTATGGGAAGTGGAACTTTCTGGGTTTAGCAACTCTCCAGGTCACAGCCTGGCTGGCCATGTCACCCATGTCCCTGTGTCGAGCCCAAAGGCAGCCCAGGGTAAAGCCAGATCCAAAAGTCCTGGAATTGTGGCACAGCCTGGGCACGAGGCAGAAGCTGTGGAGGTGGGAACTGTAGAGGTGTTTACAGAATCCCAGAATACTGAACTGGGAAGGACCCACAAGGACCATCCAGTCCAACCCTCAGCCGTGCAAGGACCATCCCCAGAGTCACCCCCTGTGCCCCAGAGCATCATCCAAACCCTCCTGGAGCTCTGGCAGCCTTGGGGCTGTGCCCACCACCCTCTGGGGAAGAGCCTTTCCCTGAGATCCAACCTGACCCTGCCCTGACACAGCTCCAGCCCTTCCCTGGGTGCTGTCCCTGGACTTTGGACCAGAAAGGAAAGTCCAGGAGTTGGATTTCAATGATCCTTGTGGGTCCCTTCCAACTCAGAATATTCAGTGATTGTACAAAAACCAGCATGGCCTGGCTGAGGGTGTTTTTCTACCAAGAGACTCCCTGTATTCCCAAGGTTTTGCATCATTATCCTGCCAGAAGAAACACCCCAAGCCCAGGGAAAAGCTGCAGCACTGGATCTCCTGGCCTGGAGCCTGCCAGACCCTGGGCACGGTCACCCAGGAGGGTCCAGACCTGAGGTACAAACCAGGCAGCCCCAGGGCATTGACACCACTGTCCCCAAATGTCCTCAGCTGTCCCTGGGTGGTTTCAGAGCGATGCTGATGACCCCAGTGACAAACCAAAGTCCCCAGGGATCCCTCAGCAGAGAAAGACCCATCACTCCTGTCTTTGTCCCTTGGAAAGACACGTGGACTCACAGGGAACAGGTGGCCCCTTGGGGACAGACCTGAAGGTCACCATGAGGGCTGGCAGGAGGGCACAGATGGCAAACATCTTCCAGAACCTAAAAACTCCAACTGTGAGGGATTTTCCAAACCTTTCTCGTTATGAGGTACCTACTCCAGGTCTACACCATGGGTAATGTGGGTTTAGTTTGACAACTTCCTGCTCATCAGATGCTTCTGCAGGTAAAAAGGTGACTTAACCCCTTCCCTGCCTTTCTTGTGGATTGTTTGGAAGTGCAGAGTCAAGCCCAAAGCTTTGAAAACCTTTCACTGTAAAGAGAAAGAAATTCCTAAAGATGGGAACACATTTTAATTGCTCTTTTGTAGAGTTTTACTTACAAAATCTATTTTAAGCTGCAATTTGAGATTTACAGCTATTTGTGGACCATGCCTTAAGGAAAAACTCTTTACTAATAGATATGGAAATTAACTGAGGTTTACATTTTCTCACAAAACTCTATTTTTTTTTTCTCCCTATTTTTAGCTGAAGATGAAACAGCAGACTGGGAGAAGAAATAGAAGTGCAAAAGCAAGGAAGGTTTCTTTGTGAAGGCATCAGTTCCAGCTGGTGATGGAGGATTTATGAGAGCTTGGGACGCTGGGAGGAGAAATCAACAGGTGCATATCCAGAGGAGGCAAAAGAAAAATCTCTAAATCTACAATATTTGCTGAGGTGAATGCTGAAAATGAGAAGTAGAAAGGAAACTCTTTCAGCCCACCAGGCAGGCTTTTTTCTGTGTTTCACACCCAGAGCTGAAGGGCAGCTCATTAGGACGGTCAGGCCTTGGAACAGGATCCTCCGGGAACTGGTGGAGTCCCCATCCCTGGAAGGGCTGGAAAAACAAGTGGATGTGGCACTTCCTGATGTGGTTTAGTGGCAACTGGGGGGTTGATCACAAGTTGGACTTGCTGATTTCGGAAGTCTTTTCCAGCCTTAATGATGGTGTGATTCTCTGGCTAAACTCGATTTTTTTTTTAACTTCTCCAGAACCTTTAAATAGGGAAATAATTTGCAGTCAGCACTGACAGGGGGTTGAGCTTTCCTTTGGACAGACTACTTCTTGCTTTCCCTAGTAGGGGCTCATGATTCCCACAGCGTTCTCTCTTTTCCAGCCATCCTGCAGGGATGTGCACAAAGAGCCATAAACTGAAAATATAAGGTGAATATCACAGAGCAAAAGATCAAATTCGGTTAAATTCCACTTTTTGCCCTGCCTTTTCATTTCTCTAAGGCTTAGTAAACAGTCCTGTGTTTTGTTTGCTCTTCAGGAGCTCCTTCCTGCAGATTCCTCTTTCTCATCTCATTTAGGGCACAAGTAAAATGTGTCTAAACAACAAACACTGAATGTTGAGGTTTGAAACACCCTAACATCCAAACACCAGAGCCTAACAAGGCACCAATTACACAGACACTTGCTGAAATCAAGTCTGCTGTTTCACTGCTCTTTCTTTTTTCTCCTAATAATTGGTTGGGATGGTTCAAAACTGATCTCTCTGTATTAATGGAGATTATAGAATAGTTTGGGTCGGAAGAGACCTCAAAGCCCACCCAGTGCCACACCCTGTCATGGGCAGGGACACCTCCCACTAGCCCAGGGTGCTCCAAACCCCATCCAAGCTGGCCTTGGACACTCCCAACCCTGGAAGTGCCCTAAAAACTCCCCCCTGACCTGAGTTCTCTTCATTGCTGACTGAAGCAAGAGCCAGAGGAATCCCTGTGGTTACATAATGACCAGCACCACTGGTGCTGCTCCCAATAACAACAACATCAGAGAATTTCTTGCTCTCCTTTCCCACATCCAGCTGATCTTTGAAAAGGCACCACATTCAAAACCTCTCTCATTGGTAAAAAAACCAAACTCCCCTGGGAATGACCACACTGGATTATTTTTTTCATCCAACAACTGTGAAGGGTTTTTTTCCCTCCCATTCATCCCGGAGTGGTGCCAGGGATGAGCGAATACACGTAAGCCCCTGTGCCAGCCATCTGTGAGCACAGCCCATGCCAGCTGCCTCTCATGGGCTGCAGGTAAGAACAGCCTCCAGGGCAGGCAACGGGAAGCTGATGGCATTTCAGGGCTCCAGGCAGGGATTCAGGAAGGAAAGAGCATTCCAGGCACAGGGATGGGTTTGGAGCAGAGCATTTGCCGAGGCACCGAAGGGATTCTTGAGCCACGTTGGGTGTGCCAGGAAAGCTGCTCTGCGTGGCTCCAGCGGGGTGTTTCTGGGGTCAGATGACTCAAAGCTCACTCTCTTTATGGCTCTGATTATGAGCCTTTTGCAGGATATTCAGAGATGCTCCCTGGGACTTTCCTTTCTTGGGAACTCTCTCGGTATCCATGTAATTCAGTGGCTGCTTCCACATTAAATCAGGTCTAAAGCAGGTCTTTCCTAAGCCTGGCCAGCTCCCAGGCCTTTGGTACCCACCTCCCAGGTGTAAAATAGCAGCAGCTCCATCAGCTTTGATTCATTCCACACAGCTGCTCCAGATAGCTCCATTTTGTCGTTATTTTGAAGCCATGCCAGGTGTCAGTGGAAGCACAAGGGAGCTGTGGGTTCAGTGATGTGCCACTTTGGGAGCTGTGGGTTCAGTGATGTGCCACTTTGGGAGCTGTGGGTTCAGTGATGTGCCACTTTGGGATGGGTGGGTTTGATTTGCAGGACAAACAGCCCACGGAGTGGAAGAACCGTCCCCTCTTCCACAGCCTGGCTTAATCTCCTCAGGGACATTGCTGTGCTGCAGGTTTGAGAAATGCTCCTGCTGCCACAGCCAGCCACATTCCCAAGAAGTCTGGGCCCCAGAGGAAGCTTTATCCATGCTTTATCCCTTCATTGCCTCGGCTTCTGATACAAGCACGACCCTGAAAATAGGTAATGCCTTCCCATTGCCAACAGCAGGGAAAGTTTTCAGCACAAGCCCTGCAGATAAGATACCTGAACTCTGTGCCTGGCCAGAACTGATCTGATCTCAGGATTTTAAACCTCTTCAAAGGCACCCGCTCCCAACATGCCTAAATTACTCAAGTTGCAACCTTTCTTTTCACTAAAACCTTCACAGTGTTCCTGGTGTCCTGGGCAAAAGTCCAGCACCTCTGTCCTGCTGCATTACTTGTGGCCATGTGAAGAGTGCTCTGTGCACTCCTAAATCCCAACATTGCCTGATTTAACATAGGCCACATCCACCACTCTGTGCACCAAAACATGCTTTCTTTACTGATACAAGATTAAAAATATAATTTTTTTAAATATTTGCATTCACCTCTGTGATTTCCTTCATTGGAAATGCTTCATATTCTGAATATTTTGACTTTGAGCAGATTTAGGGGGTTTTAGCTCTTCCTCTTGGCAATTAAGCTCTGGTGGTAAGGAGTGTTTCTTGGGAAGATGAATCACATCCTCTCTGAAGGCACTGGGTACTACAGCCATTAGGATTTCTTATTTTAAAATAATCTTGAAAACAAGAGGCCTTCAACAACCAGTTGCAGCAACCTGAATGGTTTTTACTGGGTTAGAGTCATTTCCTTTATAAAAATTGCTGCTCAAAGGGGCTTCTCTCATTGTATAAATGATGCAGCTCCTGACACGAGAGACCTGTGCACAGTCTAAAATTAAATGCTATAAAATTGAAGCAATCAAAATATCACATCAATCACATTAAGATGTTCATTAGCAGAGCTTGATATTTTCAGCCTTACATTTTGATGGCTTAAAAGTTAGTAAAAGGATCAGACACTAAAAGTTATATAATATAGTGCCTGAAATGGGGATTTAAAGTGATTTATGCTTTTGTCACATATAAGACACTTCAGCACTCATTCTTCCATTACAAACTTTGTAATAAATGTGACTCTATTGATTTAAAGGCAACAAGTTCAGAAACATCTAAAACTGGCTCCTTAGCCTCAGTATTTGCCAGTCCTTTCAAAACCACACACATTATTGTGGGTCTGTCCTATCCCTATGTGTTATCTGGGCTATTTTTTCCCCCTCTGGTTTATCAGTTTCCACAGGGTTGTTTTAGATATCTGATTTTCCAAGACAAGCAGTGTGGGAGATACACATCTCCTGTGTCTTTACCTAACATATAATTAGAGCAGCAAGAGTCTAAGTCTTCCAACAAAGCCTTAAAAATGATAACTTGGTACCCAGTATGTGACTGAGAGATTTAAATCTTCTCTTGAGGGAGAGTGGAAACCACCAGTCCAGATATTTGAAGATGAACAGCACGAAAATACATCAAATTCACTCAGGTAAGGTGCAGGATTGTGCTGTTATTAATTTTAAAACCTGAAAGGGGACTCCTATAAAGATAAATTCCAGACAAAAGAGGCCAGCTCTCCAAGCTTTACAGGTTAGGAAAGCTCTTTGGGAGGCAGGGGGAGGATTATGGATGTGTCTGGAAAAAAGAAAAAAAAAAGGAATAGGGGGAAACTCAGAAGGCTTGGAAACATAATTTTATTTTTATTATTTTCCTCTGGATATTATTTTTTTTTTCCCTGTCGCTTTTTCTTCTTAGTTTTTAATTGGTTTCTTCTCAAAGTTCCTTGTCCAGAAAGCAGGGGAGGGAAGGCAAGCCCTGTGGGGAGTGTCCAGTTCCCAGTGAGAGCAAACTGGGATGAGTCCTTGCCTGAATCCACTGGGAAGGGAGTCCTTTGTGCCATTCAGAAGGTGGGTCCCACAGGCAGCCCAGCTGGGCAGGCAGCAAGAAACCAGTTTGGCACTGGGATCCTGCCCTGCCCTGGCATTGCCTGCCAGGTCCTTACCCTGTTTGTTTGTAGGGTTAAAAATTCCACTTCGACCGAGCCCAAACTCTGTGCTACCTTCCAAATGCCTCAATAAATACCCCCTGCTGTCATCCCAGAGCTTTCTGAGTTGGGTCTCTTCCCCGCAGTGCTTCTGGAAGATTGGCTAAGGAGGGATATTCTGCTGTAGAAACAGGTCCCTCTGTGGGATCGAGTTCAGCCACTTCCAGCATCACATTTCATATTTTAGGTGCCGGTGCACGAGCTTGACGAAGTTTGGTCTCCAATTAAAAAGCAGAACGAGCTGCAGGCACGTTTCAAGGATGGCTTTAGAAGGCCAAAGCTGCCCAGCAGCTCTCTGGGCACAGCTGGTGCAGAAAGCCCACGCTAAGGCTCTATTTGGGATTTGCTGCTGGTTCCTGTTGGCACAGGGGGTTTAGTAATTGTGTGCCATGCCAGGCTTTCCATCACAGCCCCCACGACCCTTTCTCTTCACGTCACTTGCTGTGTTTGTCCCAAGCAAGTCATTAACGCAGCCCCAATATCTGACACACAGCATGGGAATTCAGTTTGTTGCTGGAAATGAAGAGGTTTTTGTTCATTACTGTAAATATTTAAAGCCAAATGTATATATTCCCAGGCTGTGTGCTTTACCAATGCTTTGTAGCTGACAGAAACACACCAAAGTACCTTCTAAACTCGTGTTCCTCATGATGGCACAAAGGAGGATGTTCTCCTGCCTTTATCTTTCTGTGCAATAATTCAATTATACAATGAGCAGCCTCGACATCCTCTGGTAAATTTATCTCTGCATTTTACATATTGCTGTATAAAAAAAAAAAAAATCAGCTTTTCTAGTTATCATCTTAGTTTGAACACGCTCTGGGAACATGAGCTGGAGGCTGAGCTTCTCTCTGCTCTGCAGAGAGCTCTGGCTTGACTCCTGAACTCCTGCTCCCCTCCATTCAGACGAGGGGCAGGATTTCTCCTGACTGCCATGGGAACAGCATTGGGCCACGAATGTGTGTTTGACACAGCAAAGCACACTAATTGAAGTCAAAATGGTTTTAGAGGTGCAGTTGGGTTGATTTTAATGAGGATTTTTCGAGCTGTCGTGCTTCTCGTGGATTTTTTTTTGTCTGGGAGGTTTTTTTCCCTTAGCAGGGATGTGAGTTATAGAGTATTCAAGCAGCCTTTTGTGTTTTCTCAATACCACTGAATCCGTGCAGCTCACAAATTCTAAAAATAAATACAAATGCAAGCCAAACCCTTTCTCTTTCTTTTCTTTAATCACATCCCTCCATGAGTAGGGAGTGCACTTTGCCCAGCTGAATTTTCCTGCTCTCTAAACTTCATGAAAAGCAAATAACAGAGGTGCAGAGGGATCTCACTCTGGAATTCAAGTGACTGGACATGCAATGTTTTTCAGGTCTATTTTGCAGTAGCAGTGCAGCTTTTAAACGGCCTCGATGGCAACTATTCAATAGCTGAAATTACAGTGGCCAAATTCTGTCCTGATAATTGCCAAATTAACTCGTGTCACTGTTTGGAGAGGGTGTTTGCCCCTGGGAAGAGAGCTGAGCCAGGTATGGGCATCCTAACCCACCTTTCATTTAGCTGTATATATTAGTTTGATTAAAGTTAATAAAGCAGGAAGAGATTTAGCAAATGGAACTAATGTTCAGAGATCATTTCGCTTGGAGTGAATGGCCAAGAGATGTGGAGAAGTAATTACAGGAATTTGCTGAAGACCTCTGGGGTGAGGTGCTCATGACCACGGCACACTGTGGGAAGGAGCAGGAGGAGAAACTCAACACAGTAATAGGATCCCTCAATTGTGCAGGAGTGAATTGGGAACAGCCTGGGGGAATGGTGCCACTGTGTTTGTAACACTTCAGAGAGGAGCAGCTGGGGGGAAATAGGTGAGCTGAGTGGGATCAGGGACTCTGCTGGCCACCCTGAGTGCTGTCTCCCAGCTGGAGCAGCTCCTTTGGTTGACCAAGCAAGGTGTCACCCAACTCCCCCAGCCCTGGGTGCACTGAAGAGAATCCCAGAACACACTCAGAGAATCCTTGAGGTCAGAAAAGACCTCCCTGATCAGCCAGTCCCACCTTTGAGTGATCCCCACCTTGTCAACCAGACCAGAGCACCAAACACATCCAGTCTTTGAGGACTTGCTGCATCTCATATAGCTTTATTTAATTTTCTCAAGTATTTAATTGCTTTAATTTTCTTCTAGAGGAATTTTTAGAGGGGAAAAAAAAAATAATCAGAATGGTTTAAAACCACACAGCAATTTTTTAGGATTTTACTCCTCTTTGGCTGCTCTGGGTTATGGCACTTGTTTCCTCTGATGAACTCTGACTTTGAAAGACTCTGACAGGACTTAGCTGCACTCTTTTAATCTAAGAGCATAACCTGTAATCAATAAGCAAGGCTTTTAAAATCATCAATAATTTATTCAAAATTATTCCGTTTTTCAGCCTTCCAGGAACCGCTTGTGAGTCAACGTAATTCCAGCATAAATAACATGCTAATTTCCCCCTTCTCCAACAATACTGTTGTTGCAGCCCCAGGAAGGAATCCTGAAAAGCCACAATTCACCCTGGGAAATGCTGCTCTCCTCTGTGTCCTGGCATATGGTGGGCACCGAGTTTGATGGGTGCTTCCTGTGCAGGGTGCTCAGTTTGTGACTCGAGGTCGTTTCCTCTCTGAGCCACACGCAGCAAATTCAGCCTCAAGGCTGTGATTCAACTCCTTCCTTCCCTTTTGCCCTTTATCCCTCCTTCCATCCCCATGCCACTCGTTTCACTCCTTTACCTATGCCAACGAAGCTTTAGCTATGTTTTTATACCTTAAAGGAAACTATGTGTTTTCCCTCTATGTTTCCAGCCTGCTGTGGTTAATTTACAGAACAAACTCAAGCTGCACCCATAGCAAGGAATCCCTGCAAATTTCCTGTGCCTGGGAAATTTCTGTGGATCCAGCATTATTTTAGGTAGATTCATTGTCTGGCTGACATTTCAGAATAGATGTATAAGCAGATATCACGGGGCTGCTATTGAACAAGCATGAAAAAATCCATTCTATGCTCAGTAGAAACTTGATAAAAACGGAAGGGACCAACATGAGTGGAGAACTTCTGGATGGACACACACATGGAAGTGGCATCCTCACCAGGGCTGAGCATCAAAAGCACAACTTTCCTTCATTTGGGGCTGTGGATGGTGATGTGATAAAGGTTTTGGTCACAGGAGGACAGACCCTGAGTAAGAAGCAAAGCTTCTTGCTGCTGCCTCTGTTTCCTGCCCTGGAACTGGCCTTGTTTCATACCATTTTACCCTGAGATTGGATTTTCACCCTCTCTTTCAGCTAAGCTGAAAAAGATATTCTTGGGTCCCAGAATTGTGGGACAATTGCAGCTTCCTGCAGGATGTCCCCCTCAGTTTGGTGACCCTGAGCCTGAGGTAAGGACTGAAGTGCCATTTCCTGCAGTGAGAGAGCTGAGACTCCTCTGCCCATCCCGTGGGATCCTGGGGGGATCTGTCCTTGGCTTTCCTCTTGTTTGGCTGTTAATGATGGATTAACATTCCTGAAACCTCTCCTGCTGCTCGCAGGGCTGGAGCTCTCTGAGCACCTGCAAAGCCCTACCTGAGTAAGCAACTTACACGAGGATACTCCCTGTGTGACCACATCTCCTCCTGCACCACTAAATCACCTGAAGGACAGAGAGTAGGAGCCTTTAGTGTTCAACACGTGGAAAAATAGACAAAAATGAGCACAGAAAACAATACCTGCAGGCTTCATTTCCCAGTGGCTACAATGAGAACAGTGCTCCATGTAAAAAGTAATTTTGGGGGGTTTTAGCTCACTGTTGTCTCTTTGTTTTGCTTCAACCTGCAAGACTTCCCGTCAGGTTCTCTACATTATTCTCTCTCTTGTGTGGCTCACACAATTAAGTGACAAAGCCATGTTTTTGACATCTGTCTGATTTCCATGACAACAGATTATGGAACCACGTGTAGTGAGCATGTGAGATGAAATCTAAGAAAAATGATGAAGATTTAATCAGAATGAAGGTCAGCAAGAAAGGGTGGGAAGGGAAGACATAACAAAGGGATTCCCTTCTAGGAGGAATGTATTTTTCCCTTTCCTTTCTGCTATCCAAACATTATAGGATATGGGAATAACCTCTTCTCATTAGGGAAAGGCAACCTGTGGCCCTCACCAAGCTAGTCTGGCTCTTTCCCTTGAGGAAGGAGAGGATGGGGATGGTAACACCAACCAACACCCCCTCTCCAAGGTGACCAACACCAGAACACCGTGCCCACCACACCCACGTGCCAACCACTAATACTATCCCTTCTTCCTCTTGTGAGAAACAGGACCTGGAAGGAAAGATTGAAGGACTGTGAGCTATTTAGTCAGGATTAAGTTTCCAAAGCCTGAAATTTGGGCTGCTTCCCCTGTCTGCTGTGCTTTGGACAAAGCAGAGATGGAGCCAGGCTGCAGTGAGAGATCCTTCAGGTTTTAAGAAAAAAATATAGCTAACTATTAAAGAAAAAAACTTCATATAATTTGAAAAGGTGATTACTGGGAAATAAAATGTTAAGGGAATCTGTGGATTCTACATAACAGGAAGCAAGAAGAGGTCAGAGAAGGATCTGTCCAGCAACATCCAGGGATAAGTGATCCTCTCTGGGAGTGGGAAAGGATCTCTCTGTCCTTCTGCATCTCTCCAAGCCCAATTTTCTCCCGTATTCAGACCACGAACTCCTCAGTTCTTTAGCCTGTGATTTCAGCTTCAGCAGTTTGCTCGTGCTCCTGGCTTAAGTTCATAAACTATGTCATAACAGGCTAAGCTGGACATCTTGAAGGACTGCCAAAAAAAGGGCAAGCAAAGAAAATAACTGTAATCCGTGGTATTTTGAAAAGAAGAGGCATAAATAAGTTTTAAAGCCACGAGCCCATAGAGGAAGAAATCATGGGAATAGACCTGAGTGGCTGAGCAAAGAGCTGGTGTTTAGACTCCCTCTTAGTATTCCAAAGGCAGGCAGTGAATAATAAGGGGGAGCCCGATGTCTGATTTTCAGGGGATAACTTATATCCATTTTAGTGAAGTAATTCTGCATCCCCCTGGATTCCCTTGAGAAATTTTCCTTCTGCAGGTGAGGGGCTCTCTGAGCCCGACTGGAAAGCAGCTCTGGGGAGTGTAATTCACTGGCCTGACTTGCAGTGGGAACTGGAAAAGCACTCAGGGAGAAATACATGTGAATTTTGGAACATTTGTCAACAGTGCAAGAAGTTCAATTTGGCACAGGCAGGGGCATAATAATGCTGGAGTGACTTTGGGGCCTCTCTGCGTCGCAATATCAATCTTACAGCGGCTCAATTTGTGTTCCTTTTATGTGGGGAACATTAATAGCTTTTTAATATATTGGCAGGAGATAAAATGAACTTCAGCAACATCCCAGAGCAAAATGGACTTTGCACAACGCACAGGGAAACCCCCTTGTGGTGTTTGACAGGGCTCTGGTGGGTGGTGGGAGAGGCCAGGCTGGGGGAAACAAGGGGTTACACAGCCCTGGGGGTTTGTGAGCTGGGGGAAATCACTGGGGTGGCACTGCAGAGCCACAAGGGCAGCTCTGTGTGCAGTGGCAGAGCCTGGAACACCACAGGGCTTCTCCCAAAGCACCTGAAAAGCAGCCCACACTGACTAGGTTCATCCTGTACGTGGAGTTTCATCGAGATTAATTCCAAATGTGCGTTATTCTACACTCTGTTGTTATTAGAACTGACTGGGAAGCTACAAGCACCAGCTGAGTGCACTCTTCTTTCTTTATTTTTTTTTAATATTATTGGAGTGATATCACCAGCTATTGGAGATGGTGAATGAGCTACCTGGAACCTCTTGTAAACGTTGCCCATTGACAATAAATTGGCTGTTGTGGACTTTTTCTCTACAGGGAGAGATTTGTTCGTGCTCTGTGAAAATCTATAGTACACAGAGGGCAAAAGTAGAGGTAAAAAGCTGACTCTTGAAGCACTGGAGCTGGGCACCTTCCAATAGCAGGGCTGTCACTCAGCTGCACTCGAGATACAGTCTGGGCAATAAAAAAGGGTTGTCTCTGTGTTTCTTCTTCTGTCCTGGGCACAATTGTGCTTATAAATATTTCACACTTTTTGTCTGCAAGCTCTGCTTTCTTGGTTTATATATTTGCCCAAGAGTGAGTGCAATCAACTCTTCACCGTGAGATTCGTGCTTAAATATTAAAATGCTGAGATCCTCTGCTCTGACCACTGTCAGTGAGCTGCTCCTCCTGTGCCAGAGGAGGACCAGCCTCTGGCAGCAGCAAACCCACCCCGTGGTATTAACTCTAAACTTCAGCAGGATTTTGGGTAGCTGGTGCTTTACATGCAAACTGCAGCGCAAATGTTATATGGAGTTATAAAGTTAATATAAAAAGCAGATGGAGAGAAATTAAAAGAGATAGTCAGGGGAGAAGAGATGAGATATAAAAATAGATGGAACTGGTGAAGCATGGAAGTTGCAGGAAAGCTGTTCCAGATGCCAGGAGCTACTCCAGAGAAAAGCCTCATCCCAGCAACAGGGAGTGGTAAGAACATACACGGAGCACTTTAAGGGACAAAGGGAAGATTATGCAAAAAAGCCTTTAATGTTTGCCTGTAAAACCAACCCAGTACTATTTGGAATTCTCATTTCTCATGAATGACTTCAAAAACAATATTTACCCTCAGTATCAGCAGTTACACAAAACTTCACACCTTATTGATTAATATTCTATCTAGAAAATATAGAAAGATATTTATCATTTTAAGCCAGGAAGCAAAAGCAGGAGGGTATGTCCATGTGTTGTGACACACATGCTTAACTCTGCACCCAGGGAAACTCTGAAAGTTTGCTCAATTCATTATAGGTTTTAGCACACCCCAATTTATCCCCTAATCCACTTGTTTGGCCAGCTCTGGGATTAAATAGCAGGGATGCCACAGTTCCTGATTTGTGCTGAGCAGCAGCTCCTCCTCAGTGCAGAATCTCAGGGTGGAACAACATGACTCTGTGCTCTCATAGAAATATTAATTACATTAGACTTGTTTTCTCTTTGATGCAATGCTGTGTAAACCAAAGCCACCTCAGGAGGGAAATCCATAAACGCCCAGGGAACAAAGCCTGAAATCAGACATATATGTGTACATATATATATATATATATATGCACAAGCACATTTTCAATCCCCCTCTCTCACCTCAGTGGTTAAAAAGGGTGGAGTAGGAAAATGTGTCATTTTGTTATAACCTCCTTGATGACACTGATGAATACAACTTTATTAGAAGAAGCAGATGTTGTCTGAAGCCCTCGAGGTATCTCTGATAAGGAGCTTTGCCTCTCTGAATTTGCTGACAAATCTTATCTAATATTTCAATCTCACTATCACTCCACAACCAGCATCTCTCCCTTTCAGACATGAAATCATTAGTCTTTGCAGTGTTGCTCGTGCTCTCACGACTGTCCTTGTCACAACATGAGCCAAGTCAACCTTATCTGCTTTACAAACCCTTTTACATGGACAATCTGTGCTTTGTCTTTCAGTCCAGGCTTTGCAGCCTTTGAGGATTGCTGGTAAGAGAATCCCACAAAGGGTTGGGTTGGAAGGACCTTAAAGCCCACCCAGTGCCACCCCTGCCATGGGCAGGGACACCTTCCCTTAGATGATTTTCTCCAACCTGGCCTTGGACACTCCCAGGGATCCAGGGGCAGCCACAGCTCCTCTGGGCACCCTGTGCCAGGGCCTGCCCACCCTCCCAGGGAAGGATTCCTTCCCAATATCCCACTCTCTTCCAGCCTAAAGCCATTCCCCCCCCCATCCCACCCCTTCACTCCCTGGTGCCAATTCCCTCTGCAGCCTTCCAGTATTCCCCCTTTATGTACTGGGAGGCAGAACTCCTGCCTGGAATGGTTCCTTTCTGAGCTGAAGTGGGTTCCATTCCTTGGGAGCCAAATGGTTTCCCAGCAGATTTAGGCTGGAGAGGCTCTCTGGACCAGCCTCCCCATCGATACCACGCTGAGCCAGAGCAAGAACACAGCAATTAAATGACATTTGTGGCCATTACCATCAAAGAACAGTGTATTAATGATGTTATACAGAACCATTTCCCAGTATTTCCTCAGAAACTCTTGTTGGGTCTACCCATAAATGTCTCATAAAAGCTATAAATATTCAAGAAAGGAAGCCAGTTACATATAAAGACCTCTAATAGGCACTATGAATGAATTCTGAACCATATAATAGCCAGGCACCTGTGAAAAATGGCAGGAGGATGTGATCTATACATTATATATGAGGCACTTTGCTACAGCTGTGAAGATTTCTCGTTATTCAGCGAAGCTGGAGAATTAAAACAGGAGAATATAACAAAAATGTCATCTGAATTAAGTCTTGTGTGGTGTTGCTTCTTACTCAGCCATCATTATAATAATTAGTTTTGCACAAAACAGGATTTATAAAAGCTCAGAAATTCAAGTTATATGCAAATTCACATTTCTGGGTTATTTAACTTTCTACAAGCTGCCTGAGATGTTTTTGTGCCCAAAGTTAAATGAATAGTTCCAATCCAATGCAACAGGCAGAGCTGGACACTGAGATGTCACCAAGATATATTTTGGTAATGTCATGTATATTTTTAATATACAGCTGATAAAATCATGGCAAAATGAATACTTTCAAATTTGACTGAATTTTTACATTTCCTCTCTCCTTCCTCCCTTCCCCTTCTTTCTTTTTCTTTTAATCTGTAGCAGAAGCCAAACTTGCTGCAGGTCCTTGCCTTGCATTGACATCAATAAAACTTGGTCGGGAGCACTGGGGGAAGCAATTCCCAGCTGCCAAACCCATGAGCAGGCTCTGTGTTTGGGTGGAGATGTCTGCCTTGGGCTCAGGTTTAGAGCAGACTGGTCCAGAGGGCCTGAGCCCACCATGTTTTTTTGGAAGGGTAACAGACCACCAGCAAATTCTCCTGAGGGGAAAGGTGGCACCTCCACTCCTGATGGTCCTCAGCACCAGTGAGGGACGAGCTGGCACCTCTGTGCTCCAGGAATGGTGTTAAACCAGCAGAGGGATGATGAGGATGACCCACAGGGCCTGCCCAGCTCAGGGGTGAAGGCATCTGAGCCAGCCTGAGCACGAACCCAGAGCCATCCCACCACCACACTGGTGGGCAGGCACTGGAGCTCTCTGCTTTATTCTGCAAAACATGCCTGGAAAATAAGAAGGGACTGCATTTTCCTCTTTTATCTCACAGTTCTGCCTTGGGTAGGTTGAAAAAACTCCTGGTGGCTGAGAAAAGCAGCTCTGAGAAAGTCTGTTCTCCACTCCACAACAGGAGTCCACTGCTGAGAATAACATTTCAAAATAAACTGGAGAAGCAGCAGAAGATTTCGTGTTTCTCTGATCATTTCTAATCAAACCTGACATGGCATCTCTTTAAGATGCTTCAGTCTCTCCTGTTACTTGGTGGGCTTGAGAAACTTGAGGTGTGTTTGTGTTTGTCCCAGTAGCCAGACAAAAGGGAAGTCTTTTCTTGGAGCTGTGTGATACCCAATCCCTTCTCCCCTCTGGGTGGTACCCAACCCCTTCTCCCCTCTGAGTTATACCCAACCCCTTCTCCCCTCTGGGTGGTACCCAACCCCTTCTCCCTTCCCTGTGACAGATGCCTGTTTCTTCAGAAACACCAGCCCTGTGACTTCTGTTGAAGAAATCCTTGTGCCACTCTCACTGCACCTGAGCACTGCCTGAGTGGGAGAGAAGCTCCATCTACGCCTGAGCATCCTCAGAACTCACTTCAGCGTCAATGAGAAGTCCAGCACTTACTGTGGAGCCTTCCACTTGCTGCAAACAGCTGGAATGATCTTATTGCCTTGTGTTTCCAGCCTTTCTCCCCCAACAGGCTGGGATTTTTCTGAGAGGAGATGGAGAGCACATTGATATGCTTTGGAGGTTTAAGAACACCATGTAGCAGCACTGGGAAACGTGTGCCACAACTAGAGGTCACAGGCACCAGTGTGTGTTTGAATCCCACCTAATGAGCGCCTCTCCTTGCAAAATAAATAATTAATGAGTGCATTTACTGAAGACAAATGCTCTTATAATCTTCAGGCACTGAAGCTGAAAATCCTACAGAAGAGGGTATGAGCAGAGCATTGTTAAAAATGTCCTTTAAGATGCGGGTATCGGAGGAAGTAGCTGCTCTATGCAAACAGTCCTTGACTTTTTGGTTGTTAAGATACTTTCCAAACTGTCCCCCTTTGGGAATGAAACCCTTGCCGTCATTAATGCAGCACTCTGTGGGTCTGCCTGCTCACAAGTTACCTACAAAAACTGCCTCTGACCGGGAAAAAAGTTTTTGCTTTCCGTGCACCTGAATAACTCCCACAGTTTGGCTTTTCTAGGTGCCTCAGCCCCTTAGGTGCTCTCCTTTAATAGGTTATTCATCTGTCTTCCTCCAAATCTAAGCAGAAAGACAAGCTGAAGTAAAACCTGTTGCCACCAGACTCCTCTTCAACCACAGAAGCACAGAATTCCCCAGGGACAATCCCCTCTGGAGAAAGGAATAAAAAGCCCTCCACAAAACATGAATATTTATCCCTACGGCTCTGCAGCGAGAAGAATTTCCATGTCTTTTTCTGTGTCTGTAACTGCAGGAAAAAGGGGCCAAAATTTTCCTTCTCATGGTAATGTGAAGAAAATACAAGCACTGAAGTACTCGTGGAAGTCCTGGGATCATCCCGAGGTGCAGCCTGTGGGTTGGCAATGCTGGGGCTAACCCTAACCCTAACCCTAAACCCACTGTGGGTTCCTTGGGGTTGGATGTCCCCACCTTGAGGCATCACCAGCAGTGCAAGGATGAGGAGAAAGCCTTGGCTGGTGTAAATCAGCCTAAACCCATCACATTTGATTCACTGAGGCTGAGAATTTGGCCCTGTGTGTTCAGGACTGGCCGGGGGAAGGTTTGCCAAGGCTGGGGAGACACACTCTCCACGGTTCGGAACAAAGTGATGAGCACTCAAGGAGGAATATAAAGAGAACTGAGTTCATTTTAAAATTTATGGGAGTCTTTTATCATTCAAACTCCAATGGAAATGATCACCTGGAAGATTATAACACTCCAGCAGAAGCCAGGCATGGACTGGCTCTTAATCGCTCTCAAAATCGATATAAAATACAGAACAGGAGCTACAACATTAAAAATAAAAAGCTTCATGAGGAGCTCATCCTTAAGCATTTCTGGCTTTGATGTGAGGAAGACATTTCATGTGTCAAACACTCTACAGTGGCAGCAGTCTTTGAGGAAGGGATTATTCCATGGATGTGGCTGTACATCACCTACCGAAGGGAAGACCAAAGCTATAATTAGCCAGCTCTCCGTGCCCATCGTGTTAAGTATCTTTGGATAATTGTTGCAACCCACATGCTTGTCCATATGTTTTGCTGTGAAGGATGATTAATGCTCCCCTTCTTCAATACAATATGTGCTTTATGCAGGGGATATATCTTTAGGAGCAGGAAAATTCCTATGTAACAGGAAAATAAAGCTCCTAATCCTGCCATTCCCCTGGGTCAAGGGCAGCCCAATAAATGGCATGGAGGTTTTAGTTTGCACGAGTTGTTTATGGTGGCAGGAGGAGCCCAGAGAAGGCAGTTTGCTCAAAATCCACCATCTGGCCAGTGCTTTTAAAAGTTTTCAGTAGGCATTGGTTTTAATGCCTGGGGTTTGCCCTCCTGCGTTAACACATTTTGAAGAGGGGAGAGCATCTCCTCGTTTGTGCTGCGTGCTCTGCTCGGGGGCTGCACTCCCAGCCTTGCAAAGAACTGGCACAACTCCGCCAAAAATCTCCGAGAAACAGGAACAGTGGACGCGGGGGAGAAAAATTACCAGTTTTCTTTTAGTAGGTGAACTCAGCCCTTTGTAATGTATTTCATTAAGCCAACAAGAGCCGTATTTGCTTCTAAATAATGCAAAAAATACTTGGCTAAACCCTCAGCCTCTTGATTTTAGGTGGCAATTCTGCACGCTCCCTGACCAGCCCCACCTGCCCCAATGTTTTAGCAGCAGGGAAACCAGCTAAAAATTGCAGTTATTAGTCACTATTCTCCCCTTCTTCTGAGTCATTAACATCAATTACTAACCGCTGCATTGTCAATTAAGACTATCACTTGCTGCTATTCACTGCTAATGTGCTAATTGTCATCAATTTACTGCTTCAATTATGTGGTCATATAGTTGCCTCAGGGTGGAGTGGTGTGATATAAGGATCTGGAGGAGAAACGCGCTTTTTCTGTGGTTTTAATGCAAGGAAAGGAACTTGGAGTGGGTCTGAACATGCTGGATGAAATTGAGGTATGTTCCTAGTGAAAAGTTACTCTAACAGACGATGGTAAGGAAAAAAAATAAAAGGAAAAGGTATTTAAACTGAGTATTTTACGGGGTTCTTTTGTATTCTTGACCCTCCCACTGAAAACATGATGCTATTTCACTTGGAACGGATGCACGGGGCTCGTTCGCTCTGTAATCATGTATATATTTTTGCCTAATTATATCTGATTGCTTACTGCAGGTTGTACTTTCTAATGAGCCCTGAATTATTAATCTGCTGCCTTGTCTCTCCCAGCATACAAAAGGGAGAGCTGTCGGGTGTCATTGAGACGCAGCCTGTTGTGTTCCCTCCGAGCAGCAGCGAACTTTAGGATGCAGCAGTGTGCCACAGACTCACCACAGACACCAGCGAGTTCTCTTTGACAGCTTTTAAATAATATGTTTTTGCTGTGCTTTATCTGACACTAAGCTGCCCTGAAAATAGTAGAGTAAGTCTGCTAGGGAGAATCAAATCAGACTAACTCCTAAAAAAATCTCTCTCTCTCCTTCCTGCCTGTGTTTTTCAGTCCTTAGGCAAATAACCTTGTAAGGCTGCGTGCAATAGTCGGATTGCTCTTGTGTGGTTGCTCAGCAATACAAGGAGACAAAGCAGAGATGCTTATCCATCCCTAGTGAGGGTCCAGAGAAAGTGGTGTGTCCTTTCCCAGCAAAGGAACATGGAATTTTCTCCTCCTGTTGTGATGGGCATGTGATTTCCATAGATTTTACTTTTTCATGAGTGGGAATTGGGGGTTGAATCCTAATCCAAATAATTTCAGTGATCCTTGGCCCTGGTACAGGTTGCCCAGAGAAGTGTCCAAGGCCAGGTTGGATGGGCCTTGGAGCCACTTGGCTAGTGGAAGGTGTCCCTGCGTGTGACAGGGAGGTTGAACTGGATTATCTTTCAATTGCCTTCCAACCCAGATTATTCCACAAGATGATCCTCCTAAACCTTCTCTTTTTCAGGTGAAGGCTGTGCTGCTGGTCCCTCCCAGCCCTGACAGAGGGAAGCCCATGCCATCATCAGGTAGGTCCCGCAGGAGGGGATGAGAGGACACATCAATGCAGACTTTTAACTGAAATACCTTTTTAAAAGGCTTTTCCTGGAGATCAGTGGTTTTAAGCTGAGGTTGGTGCTTACCTTGGGTAGGTTTTGGAAAGACTGATGGAAGGTGTCATCAGGCAGGTTCTCCTTAGCTGTGGAAAACCTCTTGTCTCCTCTCCCTTGTTACTCCTGGTTGCTTTGCTGGAATCTGCTACTGCTGGGTGGGTTCCAGCCCAGCTTTGCTGCATCTCTCTGGCTCTTGGCTCGTGTCAGGCTGTGCAGGGTGGTGTGGGCATGTCCAACCTCCACCTCAGCTGGTGTTTTAATACAAAAGAGCATGTGTGTGAGTTTGGGGCTTGGGTTTTCTAAGCTTTTATTGATGTTCTAAACCTCTTAACACATTGCTGTGCAGACAGTATAAATGGTTGGTTTGGTAGCTGGCATTATTTGTCCCATTCTTATGCTAAAGCTGGTTTTCATCTATAAGGGTATTCCAGATTCAATGCATTAATTTAGGTTTTGACAAAAAAAAAAGGAGTGAAACCACTATAATAAATTATTACTTCTGCTTGTTTAGAAGCTTTTTAGATCAGCTAGAGGAAAATTTGAGGAAGAGAAACTGGTTTCAGATATATCATAACTGTAGGGTTAAACATTGTTTTGGTCCTATCACTACTGAAACAAGAGCTCCACTGGAACTGAGTGGCATAAATTTGGGGTTATTTTGCCTATATCTACCTAGGGGTTTTTTTTTTGCTTTTTTTGTTTCTTATCTCTGTTCTCGGACAAAATCTTCTGGAAAAGAACAACCCCAGAGAGGTTACTTATTCTTTGCATTTTAACAGCTGCTTGTGGAAATTAGTTTGATGTAACAATTCCTTCTTCCAAACCAGTTTTGTGTGTAGAGTTGAAATGTGATTCAGGAGTGCAGTAGTCAATTGGGAGGAGGAGGAGGAGGGAAGCACTGAATAATAAGGTGGGAATGAGTGGCATGGGGGAGTCACTGGGTGGGAGTGAGAAGTCCCATGAAGGGCAGCAATCCCTAAACACGCCCCCCACCCCTCCTGTGCCCATGCCCACCCCTCCTGTGCCCACTCACCCCCATCCTGTGCCCATGGAGCCCTGTCAGGCAGTGCTGGTAAAGCTGGCAATTCCAGACTGTGCTCCTGTATCAGTGTGGTGTGGTCCTGATGTAAATTGGGATGTCAAAGCAGGCTCTGACCCCACTGAAAATGTAATATCCGAAGCTCAGCTTTGCACAGCCAAAGGGAATTTTCTGGGTCTGTAAGAAGACTGTAAAGGCACACTTTGCTAATGTGCAAATATCTCCCAGACTGCCCAAACTGGCTATGTAAGAGTACATTTCTGTGCTGTACACTCTTGTTTCTGGCACTGCTGGGTTCTCTGCCATAGAATCATAGAATGGTTTGGGTTGGGAGGGACCTGGAGATCATCCGGTGCCACCCCTGCCATGGGCAGGGACACCTTCCACTAACCCAGGGTGCTCCAGCCTGGCCTTGGACACTCCCAGGGATGGGGCACCACAGCTTCTCTGGGCACCCTGTGCCAGGGCCTGCCCACCCTCAGAGTCAATAATTCCTTCCTAATCCCTGCAAGCCTTAGTGCCTGCGTGCAGGGAATTGCAGCCAAGGGGAGCTGGGTGGGTGGGGTTTAATGTGACAGGTCTGAAGACTAATGGTCTTCTCTGTAAAGTCCTACTCCAGGTTGAAAGCCTACAGATCTCCTCCTTTCCACCCTGTGTGCTGCAGGTCCCCACCTGAATCCCAATTAACATGTTGATTTATTTTAACTGGGACTCTAAAAGTAGTGATCCTCCTTTATTAATGACAGGGAAGGGGAGAAACCAACAGCCCATAAATCAGCCTCCCATCAGATGCTCAGATGGAAACTGTTGGGTAGATCTCTAAGGACAAAGACAAAAGAGAGGGAAAGTTGGGCATTGTGGTTGGGAAGTAACTTGAAATTGTCGGGTACTTCAGAAACATAAATAATAAAAGTGCCAAAGTACACGTTGGCTTTGGGCTTGGTTTGGGGTTTTTTTTGGAGGGAAACAGCTTTTCTTCTTCAAACAACCTGCTCCAGACCTAGAATTTGTTTCCAAAAGTTGATTGTGTGTCTTTTTCTTCTTGAAAACTTCCAGCCAGTTTTATTATTTGGGTAGGTAATACCACAAATACAGATGGCATTTACCCTTGCCTTGTTTCCTGCCAATCTGTTCTCTTTTCTGGGTTAATACCTTCTCCCACTCTGCTCTTCTATTTCAAAATAGTGTTTAAAAATAAAATGGCAGATTTCTCTTTGCTTTTCCTCTCTCTTTCTTCACATTTATATTTTGACTTTGTTACCTTTGGCTCACCTCATCTGCCTACATAGAAAGCTTTTTTTGTTTGTTTGTCAGATTTTCTCCATAACTTTTCCTAGAACTCAGAGAAGGCTGTGGCTAAAGACCAACTTTCATACCTTTCAACCCAAATCACTTTTTCCTGACAAGTTTTGGTTGTTCTTTATAATTTTATAACTGATTTACATACAGAAGACAAGCGAGGAGTTAAGGGAGAGAAAAATAGGAGGGTGGGGAAAAGAAAGTCTGTATTTTAGTTGGGGTTTCTGCCTAAAATCCCTACACTGGGTCCATTTTTCTCCAGTACAATTCAAAGTATTGAATTTGGAGATTCGTGCATGAAGTAAAAATTGTCAGGATAAGAAAGTCAGTTCAGTGAAATTCAAAGGAAGTTCTTACAATGAAATTGTGTGGGGAGTGGGGGTGTCAGATTGAACTTTAATAGAAGTTTGTTCCTTAAAAATACTTAATGATAGTCTTTTATTAAAAAACAAAAATGCTCAACCAAACCACAAACATTTCAAGAAACACTTTTATATTGGGAGCAATGTTTTCAAGTTTAGCACTTTGAGAACAGGTATGAAACTCTTGTCTTCTCCCAAACGTCGTACTTCATTTTGGACGTACTCCAAAAGACATCATTTAAGGCTTTCAAAGCACTTATTTTATATTTTTGTTCTAAAGGCATTTGTGAACCAGACTCAGTTTTGACCCCTTTCGGTCTCCCCAATAGTGATCTCTTTGATGAATTTACCACAAATACCAGAACAATTCAAACGATCTGGTTGTGATCGTGATGCCTCCCTGTCCTAATAACACAAAGAAAGCTCCTGCCAGCCCATCCTGTCATTTGCAAACTTCTTGTCACATTTTGTCACAGCAGGGATCAATATTTGCCACGGTGCCAACGTGCCAGCTCCATATGGCACCTCCTTTATTAGTGCCTGGCACGGGGGGTGCCAAACCCAGCAGTGTGGGGCAGCTCCTGCCATCCCTCAGGGCAGCTTTGGGCCATGGAGCCCTCCAAGTGGATCTGCTCTCCTCCTAAGGCTGGTGGAAAAGTCAACCAGCAGCTTTGCTGGGGGGGATATGGGGGTGCCACCACTTGCCTTGTGTCTCGGTGGGAGCCGGGTGGGTGTTTGGGTACTCAACACCACTCCAACGTTTTTGTAGGCTGATTAATCCACAAAAAGCTTGCAATTAGCTGAGTGTTTCCCTCTGGACTTCTTAGCATGTGTTGGTGTCTGGCTCTCTCTTTGCAGCATATGTTCTCCTTTTCCCAAGGATTCCAGCCCCAGAACAGGGAACTTCCCGGGAGCGGGGCGGCCGCTCCCTCCCGTGAGCCCAGCCCGAGTTGGACATTGAGTTACACGGGGACAATGCCATGGCAACACAAAGCCACGGACCACAGAGTGATGCTCTGATTGCCAGACAACGTGGGCTAATTAAAGGCAGCTCAGCCCTTTCATGTCCTGCTGCAGCAGGGGCAGAAAGGCAGGAGGCAGCAGGGCTGTGCTGGGGTGAGTTTGTCACTCGAGGAATTGTGTGGAAGGAGCATGTTGTGTCCTGCTCTTTCTCCACTGTTGTTGGAGCTGTTTCCTGATGGACTCACCCTTCTGAACACCCAGAGTGAATTCTAAGTGTTTTCCTGGCCCTGATGGATCCTTTCTACCTTTATGTTTCTGATAAAGGTACCCCTGTGACCAGGGAAGAACTTATATTTGCATACCAGCTAGCACAGTGTGTTTTCTGAAGGCCAGATTTGGTGGCTGTGGATGTTGGTTTGATTCATATCCATTGATTTAAATTAATACTGAATTTCCAACCGCATCTGCTTTCCTGTCCTAAAGCCACTTTGGCATCTGAGATGTTTCTGTGCTGGTCAAAGCAGTTTGGGTTTTTTCTTGACAAGAAATCAAGTCATTTCATCACACTTAAAAGATTATTCTATTCCTTAATCCACTTACCTGACCTTGTGCTTTTCAGTTTTGGAAAATGAGCACTGACTATCTCTCAAATGTCTTTGCTTTTTGTCCTTTACGTGCCCTGTGATTCTCAGTAACGTGGTGTGGTCAGACTTGGCTGCCCAGGGAACCAGACACATCCAGCCATGATGTGCTGCTGGGAAGGACTTTTTCTGGTGGTCCCTCATGGTCTTCTGCTCCTCTCTTATGTGTCAGGACTTTCCTATGAGCTGAGGGCATGATTAGAATGGGAACTTTCAGAGAAATGAGCTGGTTGATGTGGTTCTGAACACAACCCGTCCCTTCTCACTGCTCTAACATCCTCCTGTGACTCCTCTGTCCCTCACATCTTACTTTTCCTTCTTAAAGCAGATGCCAGACGTGCACAAACAGTCCAAGCCGACAGGCGGCTGCCTCACCTCAAAGCATCCTGTAGAGCAGGTCACCCTGGGAGCTGATTTCCTGAGGAATGAGCTTCAGCCCTTCCCAGGCAGAGGAAAGAGGTGATGGTGGTTCTCTCAAACTGGAGGGCAGGATCCCACAAGCCATCATTTTCCCTCTGTAATTTTGTGGCTCCAGCCCTCAGCTTTCCTCATCTTATTACTTACCAAGTGTTTTCACCTTATACTGTGTAGTGGTATCCCATTTATATGTGGTTTTCACCATAATTAATTCCTAGCTTCCCCCAAAGCAGTGGGCCGGTGGGCTGGGAATCTGTGCCCTCTGGAAATCCCTTCCAGGGAGATTATTCTGCAACAGCAATCTGGCAAACAGGGCCCAGGGAAGTGCATAATCTGGGATGTATTAAAATGATTTGACACCATCCTTTAAGAGACTGGCAATGCAGCTATGGAAGAATACATGCAGACAGCAAATTAAATTGTATAGATCATGAGCATCTCAGGGTTGATTAAATGAAATGAGAGTGCATTTCCTCTTTCATACGGAAAGAGGCTTAATGTTAGAAAAAAAACCCCACACCCTAATCTTTTCGAATATAAAGTTCATTAACACAATGATTATTCATTTGGCTTTTATAATGATAGTGCTGCTTAATCACCAGAACATTGCTTCCTGTGCTCTAGGAGAACCAGCAGGAAACATCTGAAGAGACAGAGCTGGTGCTAATGCAGCAGCAGCCAGAATGGCAATCTCAGTGCTTTCCCTTTTAAAAGTGGCATCACATTCCTGCTCAGGTTTCTAAAGCCCTCCCCATCAAACAGCATGAGCTTTAAACCCAACATTAAATTTATACAGCAATGAAGCCTCAGGTTTCCTGTTTCTACACGGTTAACATCTAAGTTTCCTCCTGGGTCCATTTCCATTATTTATTATATTATTTGCCTGCAGTAGCACCCCAGAGGAGCATTGTAATCAGGAGCTGAGCTTGTGTTGGGAGAAATACACTACAGTCACTCCAGAGCTGCTCTGGCCTCTCGAGTTTATAATCCTAATAAACAAGGCAAACAGTAATAGAGATAGATAAACAAATGCTGGAGGTGCTTGTCTGCTTAATGACTTCCCTCCACTGCCGTTCTGAGTCCCCACTTTGTGCTTCTGCCCAGTTCCAGCCCTGCACTCAAGTGCCTGGATCAGAGTGGGACTCCAGTGTCACCCCCCTGTCCCTTCCTTTGCCTGCTCAGTGAGTTTGTTTGATCTCTCACGTAACCTTTGCTTATGGTTCCTGTTCTTTGGTGTGATTTCCCTTCATCTTTCTCTCCTGGAAGCTCCTGCTGACCAACCTGTGACTGTCCCTCTGGCTTCAGGGTCAGGCTGCTGCTCTCCAGCAGCCACTTCAGATGCCATTGAGCAGTGTGGCTTTCTCTTCTCCTCCCTGGCAGTGTTTTTGGGTAGGAACTGGGATAATTTAACCCTTCTCTCTTTCTCTGGAGTGTTTTCCCTGTGTGGTAGAAGTGAGGGAGTGGTTGGGAGATGTGTCCAGAGAAAGAGGACACATTTGGAAGGCACTCCAAGGGGATTTGGGGCCGTGGTGATGTTGTGAATGTAGGGCAGAGGGATGTGTGTGCAGGCAGCCACACAAGGGCCATTTCTCCATCACCAAAGGGAATGCACCAGGAGTCAGCAGAGGCTTCTGTTCACCAGCAGAAGGGCTCATAAACTGTGTTCTTCAGCCTGCTGCTCCCAGGCATTTGTTTGCTTCTTTTGACTTCTGCAAGAAAGGGAAAGCTTACAGAAAGCATCATTCTTGCTCACAAACGCGGTGCTGGGGTAGGGAAACTGCAACACATCTGAGTAACTGTGCACCTCCCGAAAGCCCTGAAATCAAAGGGTGGCAGTCTGAGCCCCCAGGAGCTTAACAAAGCTGAGCTCTAACTCTCACAGAGCAGCCTTGCTGCAGCCCTGGTGGGATCTGAGCAGGCTGACAGGCTGCCTTCTGCTTGGTCTCATCTTCTTCTTGGCAGGCGACAGCACACAAAGGCACCTCCTGCCCCTGGTTAGTGCAGGGAGTTTATCCGGGGCTGTTTATTGTCAGCACTGCTCTAACACGGGATGTGGCAGAGAAAATTACCAGGGAACGAGCTCCTTTCCTTCTCCTTTCTCCAGGAATAATCCATGGGATGGGACATGCACAGGAGGAGATAAGAGAGCGGTTTGTTTTGCAAAAAAATATTCTTTTAGGATTCGCATTCTGGCTGTGCCATCCCCTCCGAATTCCAGGCTCTGTCCCTCTGTTCTCGCTCCCTGGGCATAATTTCCTGGCTGTAATCAGTAGGACAGTAAATGCCTTTGTTTTTCCTACCTGTTCAGTGCAGCAGTGGGAAAGCTGGATAAAAACAATTAAGGAAAATATAGCAACACTTCTGCTCTAATTGGAGCTGTTATAACCCAAATTAGCTGATAAAAACCTCCTCCAAAATGATCTGGTTAGATCTGAAAGCAGAACTTCTGATCGCACGTGTTGCCACATAAATGCTTTGGTTATCTGGGAAGGTCGTGATTAATTCTTGGACTTGGGTGGCTTGGGAGGGTCCTGGATCTGCTGCAGCCCCTTCCCAGCAGCTGGAAAAGTGCAGTGAAGATCCGAGCTGTGGGCACTGGGGTCATGCAGACCTGTGAGATGGCCCTGCTCAGCTGCACCGTGACACAACTCCCGTGGGAGTGGGAATTGCATCAACCCTGGAGACCCCAGCAAGGAAAGGTGTCCTGAGGCTGCTGGGTTGGGTGAGATGCAGCCTCAGCAGCAGCCCAGTGAGGGAGCAGGGATTTTTATTCTGCATTTAAGCAGATTCCCTAGTCTAGAAGGGAAGAGCGTTTCCCTGCCCTCAGGGCGCTATGAGAATAAAACCGTTCAAGATTAAAGGGACGCTGTGCTATTAAGGAGCATTAGGAGTAGCTTACCCCTTTTGTAATACAGCGCATCACTTCAGAGGGCTTTTGCGAATGGTTTTTTCCAGATCTTTGCCTTGTCCTTCCCATTTCCCTCTCAGTTCTCTTATTATCCACCTTCTAGAACAAAAGCAATGTGATGGCCTTTTTAAACCGAGATGTGCAAACAGCTCCCTGATTCTTCTGCCTCTACATTCACACGCAGAATAAATGAAGAAAGGTTTACTGCAGGTCGTAGTTTCTGCATTTAATTAGGTATTTATTTGTTTGAACTTCTAAAAGTGTAAGACTCACCAGTCAGATGCTCTGGGCACTCCTGGCTCTTAATTGCAAAGGCAGCATGTCATGCAATTAAGGCAGACAAAACAAGAGCAAGAAGCTTCAGAAATAAATAGGAAAATAGGGAAACGGCAATAACAAATAGGAAAATCCCAGTGTCTGTCTGCAGTAATTGCACAAGGCATGAAAATAGTGCCTTGCACAGGAGATGAGCAGCTTGTGCTCTGCTCTGAGGTCCCAGGGCACGAGTGGCCCAGGCAGGAGAGACCAGGGAGCACCAAGGCACAAATGTTCTTCACATCCAAACAACCCGCTCTCAACTTCCAGGAGAATTTTGCTCACAGGCAACTTTCTCTCCCAAGACGTCTCTTACGTTGCTCTTCCAGCATAAATAGCCCCTCATTGTTCAGTTTTAAAGAAAATAAATGATGCTTTCAGCCCGGTCCTTTTCATTCCCCGTGACTGATATCAGCAAAGCCCTGGTGCTGGTTATGTCTATGTAGATACAGCCTTGCAGTGCAGATGTGTTATTTAAATTACAATGCCGGGAATACATTTGTGTCAGTAGCTTTCCATCTCCTCCACAAGCACTGAAGTTATGATGGGAAGAAAGTCCTGTTTCATGAGCACCACTGTATTTTCCTCTTTTCACGAGTCACTTTGTTACATCTGAAGAGCTTACTCATGCATTCCCATCCAGTTCATTTTTATTGCAGCTCTGTGTTTGTTACAGATAAGCTCCGAGGATGCAGCTGAAAGCTGGGCTCCTTCCAGTTGCCATGTATTTTCCCCAGGTTTTAATCGTTATATAACGCTGTGTTGTGACACAACCTCCCTCTTGCTGAAAGAAAATTGCTAAACTCGGTTTATCGAATGCTTGAAGGGTACAAAGTTCAGATAAGAAAAGTTGAGATAGTAATCAAAAATGTCAGTGAGAATTATAAGTTTCTGGAAGCATAAAAGGGTGTTTTCTTCTGTTCCTTTCCTTTTTTTTATTTCTCTTTTTCTTACAGTATTCTGATTTCTCAAATACTTAATATTTGGGGAAAACTCTTCTCCGTGTACTGTTCCTCTTTTCCAACCCTTTTACCAGAAAACCTGGCAAGTGACAACAGCCAGTGGTCACTTTTCAGCCATGGGAATGACCACTTGCCCTTGGTGGCAGGTCCTGACTGCCCTAATTTGACAGCAGAGTGGGAATCTGATGAGCTGATTGCAGAAGACAACCCTTGTTTGGCCCAGAAGCTGCTGCCTAAAGAGAGACTCAGAGAAGACAGGGTCAGATTTACTTCTGAGAGACCCAGAGCCAAAGGGGAGGTGACAGGAAGGGACATTCTTGGTAAATGTTTTTGGGGAAACAGCCTTTCCAGCGAGGGAGTTGGACACCAGAATGGGTGGCACAGAGAGGCTGTGGAAACCCTGTGACTGAAGATCAGAATTGAGCCTCTCTGCTCATGGTCAGCCTCGAGCTGCTGGTCCTTCCCTGAGTGCTGGGGATGGCCCAGATGGCTTCAAGGTCCCTTCCAACCTAAATTAGTGCCTGCTTGGTTTCTCTCCACGTGAGGCAAGGGTTTAACCCCCAGAGAACACAGTAGTGGGGATTTCAGCCCTTTTTCGTTCTCCTCTGCGCTTTTTCTACCTACACAGTCACTCTTCGAGATCAATCATGTCTTGCTGTCTCAGGAGACGGTCATTGTAATAATTTTCAGAAAAAAATCAGCAAAATTCTGGGTGTTTCATACCCTAAAACGAAGGGGAGGAGTGGCAAAGATGATGTTCTGCCCTAGGAATTTCACTGCCAGTCTTGCCAAACCTCACCCATGTGTTCATCAAACAGTAACATTCACCACTCCTTTTGCCTTTAAAGGGATTTGATAAAATGTGGGATTATGGGATTTGGGGGTTACTGGTAATAACTCAATGACCAGTTCTTTGATATTTGGCCCCTGCTGATTAAACTGGTTTATCCCTGATGCCCCTTGATGGGGTGGGGGGGCTGATATGGTGTCAGAGGATGTGAAAGCCATGCTCAGATGTCAAGCAGAGATGGTTTGGGTGATATTCTCCAAGTTCTGCAGGATCTGGTGAATTTGTCCCATTTACTTGGCCTGCAGGGCTCAGGCAGGTAACAGGAAAACAGGGCATGTTACCTGGACACCACACAGAGCTGTAAATTCCCACCCCTTTCACTAAGCAGCTGGAATGGAAATGCTGTGATTCCTTCTACACTTGTCTTTCATCCCAAATAAACAAGGAGTGGCTCTCATTACTCCCAGATGTTTGATCTTTACCGGAATCCCACTGTTTCCTTGCACACAACTCATTATCTCCAGAGGATAGATGTAACATTTGACATTTTCAAGGTAAAAAATAAAGACTCCTAAGGCAGATGATGTGGACAACTCTGCTGCTGCCATTTGCAGATCCTGGGCTGCTGGGCCATCCAGCAGGGCTGAGTGATGGCTCAGATGGCAGGGCTGTGACAGACTCCAGGCAGGGCAGGAATTCTCTGAGTGTGATCCCTTGGTATTTCAGCACTTACAGGCCTGACTTTTAGAAGTGTAATGTGGCTGAGTGAAAGGCCAAGAAATGTATACAGCAATAGGTTTTTATTGTTGAGCTCAGTTTAGCCAGCAGAGCACTAAATTTTGGTGCTATTCTTCTCCTTCCAGTTCCTGCTGTGTTTTATCATTTTTCCTCCTCCTCCTTTTGTTTTTTGAGTCGAAGAGGAGGAACAAAAGGCAGGTGGAAGGCAGAAAAAAGGAGAACTATCCCAGGATATCAAGACATTCTGGGATTCTGATTCCTGCCTACACCAGTGGTTGGCATCGAGCTGTAGAGAAAAGCTCCAGGAGCGCCTGAGACTGTTCCTGTTCTTGTTCTATTACTCACGAATTCTTCAGTGCTAAATTGAGTGAAAAAATAACTAAAACTAATTTGATAATTATAAGTTAATAAAACCTTGAAGTCAGTAACCATAGATCTACACTGTTTAAGTAGTTTGAATACGTAACACTGCTAATTACTAATGCAAATTCGTAATGGAGGAATTAATGGTTCAGTTACACAGAGAGAATACATGGTATTTTTTCTTCAAATAATTTTCATTTCCATAAGTCTAAGGTCAATATTTATCTGTGTCAAACCATTTTAGGGCCTTTTTTGTGGAGAATTGAAAAACACAAAAGGATTTTTTTTGGACTGGCAGGGAAGACTAATTAGAACCTTGATAAGGCACAGGGTGAGGCTTGGGGAAAATCACCAGCAAAACTGAGTCCTGAGCCTTGGGGCAGAGGCTGAAGCAGGAACAACACACAGATAGTTTTTGAAATATATAATTTCTCCAGGTGTGGACTTGGGTGTAGTGGCTCAGGTTTGCAGTAGGTTGGTGGTTAAGGATCTGAGGCAAACATTTACTCTGTCCTAAAAAGTGGGACTGGCATTTCTGCAGAATTCCTGTAGCTCTTAAATTGTCCCCTGAGAGTGCAGGTAGGACAGGCTGATGGCACAAATGTGGCTGCCAGCTCTCTGTGCCCCAATGCACCTCCCTGAGGTTACCCAGGGCCAAAATTAAAATGTGGGATGGTGGAAATAAAGTCAACTTCCAGGCTTGAGTATTTGATATTCTAATATTCCTGAAGAGGCAGTCATTGTCTCATTGCAGCTATCAATTCTGGCAGGTTACATTGCTTCAATCTTTAAACTCTGCCCACATTTTTATGCCAATTCATTAAAATAAGAGGAGCTTTGGTTTATACATCTTTTTTATTCGAAATCCTTCGTTCCCCTTACCTGAATGCTTCCCTTCCAAGCGAGGGGCCAGCACTTCCAGGGAATGAGGCACTTCCCAAGTGGGATAATCTCTGGGGAAAGGAGACTTGGTGAGTTTAAAAACAAAGAGGGGAATGTTTCATGTGTCACTTTTATCTTCCCAATGGTGACATTAAGTGAGGTCCTGGAAGGGAACACCTGCATCCTGGAATGAGGCATTCCAGGCATCCCTGTGAGGATCCAGCTCACCCATGGCAGGAACGGTGAAGGCAAAAGCAGCTTGTAAATAATATTTCATGGCTTTGTTGTAGGGCCTTGGGCTTGAGGGGTGCATTTCTTCAGCCCGCTATTAGTTCTGTGCAGTGTTGTCTTTGAGCCATAAAAATCCAAAGAAAAGCAACTAAAAACCAGGCTTTTCCAGGGAAACCACTGCAGGCTGCCTTGGGTATTGTGCAAAACCAATAAGAAACATTTGAACCAAAATATTTATAATAATTATATACTTGTGTGTGCGTGTAGACATATAAATCTGTGTCTATAATGATTCATTCAGGCTAATTAGTTCATACATAAAGATCTGAGCTTTTTGGTCTGAGTTCCCACTTGGATTAAACGGGGATAATGATGTGTCTGTGCTAATTGTAACGAGCACTGGAGGAGTGCCATGGAATTGTGAGGTATTATTTAGTATTTCCTAGAAATCTTGGCTGGCACTGAAGCGCAGCCACCAAAGGTTGGAAATACAGTGGGAAGGTTTTTTTTTTGTCTCCAGCCCAAACCTCTCAGAGAAGTCCAAATCCAAAGCAAACCACTCATTTTGCTTGTTAAACCTGAAGGAAAAATATAGATAAAAAAATTGCCAGACCCATGTAGATCAAGGGCTCCATGGAACTGCATGTGCAGCACTTATACATATTTTAATTTATGTCACAACCTGCTGTAAAAGTGTACAGGTTTAGGTCCCATCATCTTTGTCACAAATAAATCTTGATAATTCAGCTTTTTTTGCAAGATATTTATATATTTTGTTTCTGAATTACAGCAATGGCTACATGAAAAATCTCTGAAATAGAGACTTAATCTGTGCTCTAATATTTAGATAAAATGCAGTGCTTCCCTTTGAGGAACACTGTAGACATGTGTTTGAACACAGGTGGAGTGATAGCAAGTGCATTTTTATATCCACGTGGTTGCCCAGGATTTGGGAGCTTTAGTGAGATGGATTATCTTGCTAGCCATGTGTGCAGTGCCTGAGTTGGGCTCCAATTTTGGTATTTTGATAGCAGCCCATTTTCAATTCATTTGCTCTTTGTTTCTCACCGAGAATCCATATAAATATAACTGTTTACACTGGCATTTAGGACTTACATTGAAGAAATAATAATAGGTCTGTTTGCCAGCCCATGGAAACCAAGGAAATCCTGCCACATCTGAGCTTTTTTTAGCCTTTTATTTTTTTTTTTAACTCCAAGTGTGTACTTGCTTTATAGTCATTCAAGTGGAAAAGCACGAAACAACCATTTTATATGACCAGCTTTAGGAGCTGCCCATCAAAAAGATGGAGACAAAGGTCTGCTTGGCTTATAACACACTTTCCCTCACACTTTCATATAATAAGAGTGGTATTTAAGTCAGTGGATAACACTTGGAAAGTCTGAGAGGAAACCTCACTGTAAGCAAAATTCATTCTCCTGGAATTTACACTGTTTTGCCATTTATTTGCCAATTTAGAGATTAAACATGAGAACACCCAAATTTATATAATTGGGAAGAGGGAGCCAAAGATAATAGGATGATATCCAGCAGGAAAGAGGAGATGGGAGCATCGGGTAGTTGATTCCCCTTTTGTTTGCACAAGTCAATATCTTCCCTTTCTAACAGCACAACAAAGAGAAGCATCAGTGGCCTTAAATTACTTTTGCAGTCTTTACAGAGCACCTCTCCAAAAGCAAAATAAATGGAATCTGCTGGGCAGCCGAAAGGAAAAGGCCATCCCAACCTATTTTGTTCTGCTCAAAACCAAAATTCACCTCTGTTTGCTGGGAGAAAACTTGGAGCTGAGCTCAGAGTGAGCAGCCAGGCAGCTCCTGAGGAAATGAGGGCGTTTGGGAAGAGATTGCTTGTGCAGCCTGTGGAAAATGGGACCGTGGCTGGAGCTGCAGGACATCCTCACTCCAGTGTAGCCCAAGGTGGTGAAGTCAATGGATTTTGTACTCAACTTATTTTGGCAATCACAGGGACAAAAAAATGAAGCAGAGAGTGAGGAGCAGGAATAGGAGCTGGGTGAGGTGTGGGTGGGGTTTGGCCAGTGGGAGCTGCTGAGCACTGCCTTGCCTTTTGGAGCAAGATTGGGGCTGTTTTGGCTTGGTTTGTCAGCTCGATTTAGGTTGGTCTTAATGGTGTCAAGTGCTAAACTGTAAAAAAAAAAACCCAACCAAAAAAATCCCCACCTCAAACAGTTTCTGAGTGGATAAACCAGATTCCCAATCATTCCATAGGTCTGTTTTCTGTTATTTTCCTAAAAGACCATCAACTAAACTCAGCTGTGGCCCCAGTGGATTTCATGGATGGCAACCATAACAAGCCCAAATAACCACCAGTAGAACACCCCAGCTGCCTGAAATGACCATGTTTCTGTGACCTCCCATACACCCCCATGAAAGAATTCAGCTGAGAGACAGAGACAAAGGTGGTGCTTTAAAATTTAAAACCATTCTATGGTTTTATGATTCTAAACCCAAAAGGGACCTCATTGCTTCTGACTTTTTAGCTGAGGGTGAAAGCAGAGCTAAATGGTAGCTGGAGGTGTGGCTGACAGCTCGTGGCAGTCACCTGCACAGGCCAGCAAGGCACAGTTTCATTTGTGAAATCAGGACTTTGTGGAGAACTACCATGCAGTGGGAAGGACTAGTCCATACCACTAAAAGTAGTGCAGTGAAATAGTCCAGCCAGGGCTCAATGAAATAAAGATGAGCTGAGCTCCACTTACTCATCTTTGCTGGAGGCTTCTGGGCTTCAGAAATAGGACCTCATCTAGTGAACAAATCAACTTTCTGCATGAATTTTAGATTCAATTTAATCAATTAATGGGGTTTCTTTTTTTTTTTTCTTATTTTTGCCAAGGAGCAGCTGAGCAGAATTTTATATGGAGTCCCCAAGCTACCTTTTGAATCCTGTGGAAGTAGAGAAAATCAGTAGATGTGGGCTCCTTTTAATTGTTAGCTAACACTTTTAAAGGCACAGAAACAGCTGCATGGGAGGCTTTTCATCTCTTCCAAAGCAAGTATGTGATTTCTTCTCCTAAGGCTTGACATACTTGGACTGGTCAATCAAGAGCAGCCAGAGAAGGAGGTTGTGCAGTTACAATAATTGCTTTTTGGTGCAGTTGGGAACTGAGGATCCTGAAGTTGTCATTTAAAGTGCAGATGAAACTCCTCCTGCAACCAGCTCACACTGGCTCCTGCTCTTCCAGCTCTGCAGCCAGAACTGTGAACTCCCAGGGGAGAAGGACACAGAGTGGCCTGTGCCATGGATAACGAGACCCCTGAGCCACTGCCAGCAGGGATGGGGGGCACGCAGGGGGTCTCATCTCCTGTGCTTTGACTGTGCCATGCCCTAGGATAACCTCTCTGGCTCCTTCTGCTTTGCCTGGCATTCCCACCGTGTGGGACAGCCATCCCTGTGGCCAACCTGGTCTCCTCCTCAGCCCCTGTGGCTCAAATGTGGAGCTTTGCCAAGGCAAGAGCGTGGTTTCCATGGAGGAAAGTGTCCCTCGCCAAGCTGGGCTGGGAAGGGCTGGTGGAGCTCAGGGGAAAGCAGAGCAGGTGCAGCCCCTTCTCTCTGGAGGAGACTGAGGGGACACCTCATTGCAGGGACAGCAGAGGAGGGGCAGGCACTGATCTCTGCTCTGTGGGGACCAGGGACAGCACCCAGGGAAGGGCTGGGGCTGTGCCAGGGCAGGGTCAGGTTGGATCTCAGGGAAAGGTCCTTCCCCCAGAGGGTGGTGGGCACTGAGCAGGCTCCCCAGGGCAGTGGGCACAGCCCCAAAGCTGCCAGAGCTCCAGGAGGGGTTGGATGATGCTCTGGGGCAGAGGGGGTGACTCTGGGGATGGTCCTTGCAGGGCTGAAGGTCCTTGTGGGTCCCTTCCATCTCTGTGACTGTGAAGGAACCTCTGCAGCTCCTCACAGCTGGGATGGAGTGTCTGCTGTTGTGATAACACCACAAAACAATCGCTTCCCAGCATGGCTGTGACTGTCATTTCTACCTGTAAAACTGAGCTATTTAATTTTTTAGAGTTCCATGAGATGATTTTTTACCCCCATAAACTTAAGCTGTTTATGGTCAGCTTGTCTAGTTCTTGGTATGACATTGCACTGAAATACCACAGAGACTGGGGGGAAAAAATAGTGCTGTTTCAACCTGCTCTTCAAAGATATGTGAAGCTCCTTAGCGCCCTTTGGTTGTATAATTCTGATTTTCATACACCATGGATTTGGCCCTCAGCATGAGGATTATGGGGAAAGCTCTTTTCCAGAGGGTTTTTAGTTTTGGAAGGAAACACAGGGGCTGTGGCTGTGATAATTGTAAAAGGCCAGCACAGAAAGATAGATGTTTTCAATTGCTCTGCTCTGAATTTTTTATATTCTCCTTGTAGTGCTTCAGGTGCAGGCATGGAAGGCACTTCTCCCCCTGGAGTTTTGGTGCCAATGTGATAAGAATGTGAGGACTGATCATATACACTTTCCTCATCCTTTATTTATAACCACTTAATTAAGTTATTAGGGAGTCTTCTTTCTTTCTTATTGGCAGTGAGGATGAAATTAATTTTCGTAGCCTTTTCTTCGTAACCGAGATCTCTGACACTCCATTTCTCTGCTCAAGTTGCTCTTTTCCAAAAGACAGTATATTATCCCTACGAAATTCTGTGATGGCCAATTCAAACCCTACCCCAGGTAAAGCTGCACCAGCAACAAAGCTTCTTTTTTTATTTATATTCAGTTCCTTGGGCAAAATACCTGCTGTGTGTCCTTGCTGCTTCTCTGGTATGTGTTGCAAGGCAAAGAAATTGTCTGATCTTCTGGGTTTACTTTCCTTTTTCTCACCTGTTCTAAATGTCCATTCAGGGTTTTTCCTCCCCAACCTTTTTCTTTGGAGTAGTCACTCATTGATTCTGCTGTCCAAAATCCCCCTGACAGAAGGTTGACACCTCCTTTGCCAATACAAACCGTCTTGGGGATGACAGAAATCACACATGGGCTGGACAGAAATGTTGGGTTTGCTGCTCTGGACTCACCTGCCCACATGGAAATCATCATCCAGCTGTGAAAGATGAGAAAAAAAGGAACAGCTGAGTTGTCAAGGAAAAAAACCCAGGAGAGTTGACATTCCCCACATATTTTGATGCCTCATTTATTCTGAACAAGATTTCTCAGCTGTTTTCAAGGAGGACTTTCAGGTTTTAGGGTTAATATTTAAAGGTTTTCTCCTATCCATTACACTGTATTCATCTGAAAGGAAAGACTTCCCTCTGGATTTTCCAGATCTTCTCCATTCATTCCCTCTCTGTTACATCTACACAAATGTGACTTCTGTTTCAACTTGCCCCATCTGGGGTCAGATTGAGGCATCCATCATTTGCATTCTGTTTGGTAAAACCACCCCACTTCTTAAAATCTCTCCTTAGTATCACAGTGAGAGAAGGTTCATCATTCTCTGACCTCTGTAGTGAAATATTGATAAGAGAAATCACTGTGTGAGAGGTGAGAGCTTTTTTTAACTCACCAAGCTCTCACAAGAACATCAGAAAATATAAAGCAATATTGATGCTCCCCAAGTGACAAATCCCAGCAAGCAGCAGGGACCCTTTTTCTTGCCAAACATTCAGGATCCCCCCACCTATGAGAAAACAGAGTAACAACGAGTGCCTTGCAAATGGACTGGTTAAACCTTTGGGCTAGAGAGGCCAGAAAGCCCTTTCCTCTTTCCTCGTTTGGGCAGCCCCAGTGAAACACCCCAGCCTGACTATCACAATGAATTCAGATTATTTCATTTCGTGCAATGTCAGTCTGTGTGTGTTTAGTTTATTTTCCCCTCAATGTCTTTTTTATTTCCTCCTCAATCTCGAGTTAATGTCATAAATAGATTTGTACCTCTTGTGGCTGTAGAACCCCTCCAAGTGATACAACCATAACTTAACCCTTGCCTTTAAAAGCAGGATTGTGCTTAAAACGACTCCTGATAAACCCCTGCTTTCATTGGAAAGATACAAATATTTGATGACAAATATGATCATTACAAACATTTAACACTGGAAATGTTCATTATGGAGCACATATCTGAGGGGGTTTTTATATTTTTTAGTAAAAATGCGTTTCTACAAAACACATTTGTTGGTAATGTAATTTTTTGAGCAGTTTTCTAGTTTTTAAGGCAGCAGGTTAGAGCTGTGCATAGGATGCAGTTCATGAAGGTGGTGCCAGGAAAAGCACATGGAGAGCACATGGCACGTGAATCCCTGGGGAGGGGAGGGAAGGGATGGGATGGGATGGGATGGGATGGGATGGGATGGGATGGGATGGGATGGGATGGGATGGGATGGGATG
>JAWWEW010000023.1:2233627-2255192 GCA_035583185.1 Anabacerthia variegaticeps | reverse complement strand
TGTCCAAGGCCAGGTTGGACGGGGCTTGGAGCAACCTGGGCTGGTGGAAGGTGTCCCTGCCCATGGCAGGGGGGTTGGAATGAGATGTTCTTTAAGGTCCCTTCCAACTCAGCCATTCTGTGATTCTATGGCAGAAAATTCCTTCTCACTGAATTTATCCACACTAATATCAGAGTGGCAAAGAATAATAATTAAAGAGACCCCTAATTACAACAATGGGGGCATGGGCAGCACCGTGCCTGTGTGTAAATGAAAATTAAACATGTTCAGGTTCCTCAAACACAGATTCAGTAACCAAATCCGTGTTGAGTGGCACAAGGCAAGCCAAGCCACACTGTTAAACTTCCAGCAAGAGAGAAAGACAACCTGCAAACGCCTGGTAAAGAACAACCACAGTTAGAAACAGCTAATTGCTGAACATTTCTCAGATCTAAAAATAATCCAGCAAGGAAGACGGCAGAGAGACAAAGCACACAGAGCTCCCGAGAGCTCAGCAAAGGGACTTGCAGCAGGCATCAAACATTCCTACACGGCGAAATCAGCTGGGGGGCTCTGCAGGAGAGAAAAGGCTGGGAGCCTTTGTTCTTAGAGCCTTCTTTGCCTCTTCTTTCTCCTTATTTATCATCCGTAATTTTAAATAAAAACAAGGGAGCAGGTAGCCCAAAAGCAGTAAAGGACACACATCCTTCATCCTTATTGCTTTGGGACATGGCACGGGGATCAGTTTTAACTGTCAGAGTGAGTCAGATGTCAAGGTGTGGATGTTGGAGGAGGGAAAGCTCCTTCCTGCTAAGGATGGCTTGGATCAGCTCTTTTGTGCCATCTCTTGTCTCCCTGCAGGGGTTATACTGAAGGTGAGAACAGGCATCAGGCTCTAACTGGTGTAAAACCCAGCGAGAACCTTCCCTGGGAGACTGTTTAAGCTCTGAGTTCCCCAAGCACAAGTCCCTTGATGATGCCCTTTTTCCCCACTGGGCTGAGCTGACCCTGGGAAGCATCTCCTGAACCCTGGCACAACCACAAAGATTCAGCTCTCATGGGAAAGCTCCACAGAAAGCTGGTGCCATCCTGGGTTTGACATCCCCTGAGCACTGCCCAGGTGATTGTCTGGACAGACAGAAAAGTGCTGTGAGGACAGTTTGGGCAGATAATACTGTGATGGAAAAGTTATCAGGTTGGCACTCAGGGACACTGGCTCCTTAGGGGAAAATAAGTGTTCACAGGGGATGGACATGCAAATAAACACCAGTCCCTATTTTACAATTAAACAGCCAGCCTTTGAGGAGATATTAGCCCAGAGGGTAATCACACCCTTGCATCAGCTCCTCTGTGTCCCAGCTCTCAGGCAGCATGGATCACATCTCTGGGTGTTCATTCCAGCCCCTCAGCACCTCTCTGCCACCGGCACAGTTCCTGGGCCCTGTGGGCAGGCTGTCCTCTTCCACATGGAGATGAAGGTCATTGTCAGCCTCTGAGGTGGGACAGAAAGGCTCAGTGATGCCAGCTTCTGACAGGCAAGCACATGGGAGAGGTATTTCCCTGAGTACCTCCATGCAGTGGCTTGCTGATCATACACTTCCCTCTCTTGGAATGTCTTAGCTTAGACAATGGTATCTGCCCCACCAGCTTCCTCTCACACCTCAGCAGGAACTGATGTCTTGGGGTGACTGATTTACTGTTCAATTCAGAAGAACTTGGGCTGTGCACAATAACCATCAATCAAACCATTCCCATTTTGAGTTTCCTTGGACCAGCCTGTCTTGGGAACTCCCTGGTGTCAAATCCAGCAGGATGCTGCCATATCTCTGACATCATAGGACCATGGAATGGCCAGGGTTGGAAGGGACCTTAAAGATCATCTTGTTCCTCCATCCTGCTATGGACAGGGACACCTTCCACACCTTCCACTGTCCCAGGTTGCTCCAAGCCCCGTCCAACCTGGCCTTGGACTCTTCCAGGGATGGGTCAGCCACAGCTTCTCTGGGCAACCTATCTCAGGTAGGCTTCTCTTACCCTGGGAGATCTGATGAAAGCCTGTTCTTACTTGCCACAAGCACTCAAGAAAAAAACCCACCCATTGCTAAAGGGGTGCAGTGCAGGTGTTTAAAGAGGCAGCTCCTCTCTCCTCTTGACATGAAGATGAACTTCCTGCGGTGCCTGACTCATTGCCCTGGGCCATCGCTCTAATTTCTTTGACTTCTGATGAGCAGATGCTCTAAATCTGTCAATATGAAGCACAAAAGGGTCTTATTAATGGTCCAGCTCCTATGTTTGTCACGAGTAGTGCTATCAATCTTACCTTCTACATGTGCATTAGCTGGCAATTGTTTACATACACTGAAGCTCTCACTACACACTTTATACCCTCTCCTTTCATGCTGCTGCCTCATCCACACTGGTCTTTATGCCACATATATCACATTTATATGGCTTGAGTGAGCTTGAGGCTCACTTTGCTTGTAGGGCACCCAGCTGTAAGGTCCTTTGCTGTTTTCCATAGTATATTGGTGCTCCCTGAATTATTCACTCCATTTCTGAGAAGTAGCATTAAGAATGTAATCTTCTGTTCATAAATCCATTGGAAGACTCTTAATAATGTAAGCCTTAGTGGAACTTCCCAGCATTGCAAAGGGAGGAGTAAGCATTTCCTTAGGGTTTCAGATGGCTCACTTACCTTTGCTGTGACAAAAAGAAATCCATTCTTTAGAGAAAAAACAACACAGCTTTTAGAAGATTTTAAACATTCCCTCCTTCTTTTTCCTTGTAACCAACGATCAGCTGCTCTGTCACCACATGAAGGTCCATAAAACTTGCAGAACACACAAAAGCCAAATTCAGGACCACTTCTGTTCATCAGTTAACACTAATGCATGTCCTGATCCTGATGCAGAGAGGTTTTGCTTCCCTGAAGATCCTCAAGAACTGTCAGGAGGCACTTTCATGCCATGTGCTCTGGGATGGCCCTGCCTGAGGAGGGAGGTTGGACCAGATGAGCCACCGTGGTCCCTTCCAACCCAACCCATTCTGGGATTTCAGAAGCAAAATATCACCTTGTAAACATCAGCTCAGGTGAAATCAGCCCCTCCACTGTTCCTTTAAATGTGGTCACAAAAGTGATAATAATTTCCCATAAGTGAAGCAATTGCAGAGTTATTTGAGGTTTGGGAGAGATGGATATGTGGGTTAGTCAAAGAAAGCTTTGTACCCACTGCAGGTCTCATGGCCTCACTGGTGCAGCACTTTGAACCTTCTGCAACGTGTTTACGCTTTTTTCTGGCCCCATCATCTCTCTAAAACCTCTCCTGTGTTTACATAAATATCATAAATACATTTGGGCCAAAGCTGTTTGGTTTTGTTTTCTCCCACAGGATGGATCCGACTCAGGATATTCTTTTCAGATAATGATTTAACCAGGAATATGCATGTTCATACCCTGCTAACACGACTTCCATCACAACACGGGGCCTTTTAGGCAATTATGTATGCACAGGCAGTGCATTGGGAAGTGCTGTGTAAAGCTAAACTCCAAAAGTGACAGTTAATAACTTATCTGTCCAATGTACCCAACTGTCCTCGGGAAAAAATAATTGTTTCAATTAAAAAAAAGAGTCAGCTTTGTTTTATTCTTCTAAGAGCCGTGAAAGTATTTGTCTTTATCTTTATTATTGGCAGGCTACTATTCTTCAAATACAAACCTACCCTATCATTACTGGAATAAAGTTTATCTGTTATTCATAAGCTGCAGAGAGATGTTTTCCCTGACTCTTTTTTTCCCCCCCTTTCTCTGCTGTTTTTAATGGATTTCTATAGAAAGCTCTCAAATAAAAATTTGTATTACTTTCTCTTTCCTCAGCACAAATATATTTTCCCCCCGTTTTTCTGTGCTGAAATTTATACAGTTCTATTTTTGTCCTTCCTTATCTGTACATTAACAATAGCTGTGTCTTGCTCAGAATTGTCTCCGTGGCTCCCATTCGAGGGAAAATCTAAAAGTCTTTCCTGTTCTCATTACTGGGAAGAGCAATCCCTATCTTGAAGGGGTTTTAGGGAGCTTCCTCCAGCTTTAATCCAGTGTCTCTAACTCAGTGAAAACCCCACGGGTGGTGTGTGCAAAGAACACATCAAGCCCATGACGCTGCTCCAGAATTGAAGGCTCTGCTGGTGAAAGGGCCAGCTCTGCAAGTGTTCCTGGCATTAAAAATATAAAAGTGTCACTGTAGTTCCTGCATTTGGTTTTATTAATACAACAGTCATTGCAAAAAGCTTCCTTTGGGAAGTTGTTCCTGAGAGTTCTCACCCTGCTCACCTCCAGCACCGTGTAGCTCTGCTGCTGTTGGCAATCAGACCCATGATGGGAAGTTGGATGACACAGAAGGTCTGAACATCACGCTTTAGGATGTCCACCTTCTCTGTGGCCCAGAGGAAGGAGGCATTCCTCACTCCTTTCCCTGGAATAACTCATGACAACCATGATTTGAGGCAAGATGTTAAATCAGACAGACTGGGTTTGATTTGATAATTCTTGTCCTCTGACATTAACTCCTAAGTGCCTCGAGCTGACTTTTCCCTGGGTCCTTGGAATTATACCTGGCTTGCAGAGCCTGTCTGCACAGGCTTCCCTGAGAGAAAAAGCTGTCACTTTTCCCTGGATCACACAGTTGGTCTCAGGGAGGATCATGCAGAGGTATCTTGGGATCATGTTGCAGCTAGAGGGGCTTCTTCATATAATCATAGAATCACACGGTTTGGGCAGGGAGGGACCTTAAAGCTCATCCCATCCCACCCCTGCCATGGGCAGGGACACCTCCCACCAGCCCAGGGTGCTCCAAGCCCCATCCAACCTGGCCTTGGACACTCCCAGGGATCCAGGGGCAGCCACAGCTTCTCTGGGCACCCTGTGCCAGGGCTGCCCACCCTTACAGGGGAAGAATCCCTTCCTAATGTCCAATCTGAGCCTAACCACCACTCTTGAAGCTTCCAGTGCTTCCCTCAAAGCCAAACCCCAAGGTTTTCACTGGAATATTTCCAGGAGAAAATGCACAGGAGCGCCTGTGAGTCTCAGATACCTTCGGAAGAAGAATCCCAGCCCCACTGTTGCCAAGGCTGACACTCCTCCCTTCCTCCGAAGTTCATTGTGCTCTTTAACAAGATCCCGGTCAAACACAACTGGTGCAGAGTTCTTGTTAGAAAAAGTCCAACCTAAGGGGTGTGAGGAAGTGCTGGAGTTATCAGCACCTCCAGCATGGGTGGTAGGACTTGGAGAGGCCCGGGGAGGGCATTATGCTGGGTGTTTATCAGGTGATGGATGATTAATAGGTCTTAGCACACAATGAATGTGTATCTCTCCTTCACATGCTAATCACATGGCATTTATAAATGTCAGCACCTTATCGTGGAGACACACTCCGAATTTTGTGGGGCTTTAAAGGTATTTATTTGTACCATTTTTAATGTGTGTATTATTAAGGTTGTGTCATTTGAAATGTCCCTTTGGCAGTGATTTAGAAATACAGTGAGGTTTTTATTTTCATTTCTGAAGTAATTGAATTATTGCATTTTAAATCTCGTCCAAAAAATTCACTGCAGATAATGAAGTTTATCTTGTGTTTCTTTAACTACTAAAACATAGCAGTGGGTGTCACCTTGGAATTTTAATAATGACAAAAAAAAAATCATAATTATTAGAGTGAGAAGCTTCAGGGGTTTCCCATTCTGCTTTTTTTTTATTTTAATGTTAAACTTTGCTTTGCAACCTAAGGCCTTAATTTAGAGTTGAAAATTATAGTTTAACCATTTGAGAATTGCATAATTTTCATTTTAAAAAATCCTGATTTTCCCCATTTGGCCATAAAAAATGTGCTTTATTATCAAATGTGATTAGGAAGTGTGAGCCTTAAGGAACTTTTATAAAAGTTCAGGGAGAGTTTGGGTACAGAAAGTCCAATGAAAAACCTGCAAAGATTCTGGACTCAGCTGCTACTTAAGCTGAGCTTTTAAAGCTGTGAAAGACTTTCTTTCCCAGCTCTCGTGTTCTTTCCCATGCTCCTTGATTCAGGCAGAACTGCTGTTGTGTTACACAGACTTTATGGACCTGAAGAATTTGGACTTAAACTCAAGAAATTCAGATTCCTTTAGAAATCTGTGCCTTGAAAGCTGCATTTGTGCCTGGACAGTGAAGCTGTTGAAGCTACACCTGAAGGCGACTTGGTGACATCAAGGTTGTAGGTTTAGATCTTTGTATCTCAACCATTTTGTTAGTGATAAATACCTACATTTTCAAGATACTTCCTTGAAATTGCCAACAGCTGGCAGCTTTGGCCAAAGATTGAATCACTTTGGAGCAAACATGGTCTTAGCATGCACTGGATGTGTATCTCTGAAACAAGCACTGCATTATGCTGGGGAACACTGAGATTTTGCTTCAGCTTCCTCCCTGCTCCCAAAGAGGACATCAGCCTCCAAGGCCATTTATCCAGCACCTTTCCACTGCACTAGAAATCACTTCAACCTTGTATAAAAGATTTATTCTCCTACAAATCACCGTGGGTGTTGTCACATATCTTTGGACTCCAGAATATTTACAGATCACACCACAAATAATTCTCAGCCCGTTGCTGATTACTCTTTTCTCCCCGGATCTCCTTAAAAATGACCGATGTCATGCATTATCCTAAAATGGAGCTCACACAACGTGAGGCTGCTGGTGGTTAAAAAGGCAGATTTCCCCCAAATTCCTTGTGAGCTGTACTGCTCCCTGTATCACTGAGTTACAAGCAGCCCCGGACTTACACAACCCCTCAAAGGACTTTACAAATAGCCCTCACCATGTAAAGATAGGCTTGGTATTTTAATTAAAGGTCAGACAAAACTGCAGCGTGAACCTCGGGGATGCTTTGCAGCAGTCATTTAAAGCAGACTTGCTTAACAAAGTCTTATTGTATTAGCCAAACCATGCCCAGCCCTTTGCTGAGATTTACACGAGCTGCAGCGTGAGCAGAGGAGGCTCTGCCAAGTTCAGGCTGCGAGTTGAGCGCCCATAAATCACAGCCCGGGCGTGCTCTCCCCCTACACCTGGTTGTAGGAGGCGGCGGGGCCGGGCGCAGCTTTACTCATTGCTGTGATGGCACAGACCCCTCTGCCACAGCGGGCAGGGCTTAGTGCCGGCTTTGTCCTCTCCGTGGGAGCCCCTTCCCGGTGATCCCGACCAGTTCGGTTTCACCCAGGGAACATTCGGGGGCCAAGCGAGGCTGTGGCAGGAACATCCCATGCCGGCTGTCAATCCCAGCCCGCCTGTGCCGCGGCAGCTTCTGAAGGTCGCGCTGGAAGGCTTGATTCAAAGTGTCAGCTTTACTGCTACAACCGAGCTTAAAAACCCGCCAGGCAGTTCTTCTTGCCGGATTTATGAAGTATTTCAGACTATTTGTTCAAAGGGCTGCGTCTGAATTTTAAACTGGAGGCTTTGATTGCTGACTCTTCTACCTTTGGCCTTATGCGTGGATTCGTTTTGGGAGGGGGGGAATTAAAAAAGCAGGTGACCTGGTTTGCTTGTTCATTCAGGGGTGACTTATAGGGCGTGCAGGGGAGGTGGCACAAGCACCAGGCTTTGCAGGGAAGCCATCTGTCTGCTCACACCGCTGCCGTGGCTTCACCTTTCACATCTTATTTGCTTTTGGTTGCCACCCAGTCAAGGTGGGTGATGTTTTCCTCTGGATGCTGCATGCTCAGATGGGTTATGAGGCTGATGTATTCAATGCATGTTCCCTTTGAAAAATTCGGAAGCATTTCCAGCGTTGATTTCCCTCAAGAGTTATTACACCCCACACAGATTGGCAGCGCCGTGCCACGGTGCCAGGATTTATGAGGTGACCTTGGAGACACAGGCACTCCCAAATTGAAAACACTTGGCACTCAACTTTGTTTTGGATTGCTGAGCAGGCTCCACTCTTGTATAAATCAGAATGAGATTACACAAATAATACACAACATTTATATAACATTTCAGAACACAAGGGGATTCTTTCGTACATGGCTCGAGTGCTACACTCCTGCCTCCTCTAGCCTTTGATTCATGGCTGGGGCCAAGCTTAAACCTGTAGTAAGACTCAGGAAAGGCAGTGCTGGCCCCTCCTGCCCTCTCCCTGAGCAGTGGACTATGTATAGGGCCACCTTTTAATCATGAACGTTGGACCTGATGGTCTTGAAGGTCTTTCCCAACCTTAATTATCCTATGGGATTTTAAGGGAACTGAGCATTTCTGTGGGATTTTAAGGGAGCTGAGCCTCCCAAGGCACTACAGGCAGTGGTACTTAGAGGCTGCTCCACCCTGGGCCAAAGATGGTCTGGTATCCCCAGCCCCTGGAGATTCTCCGGTGTGTTTTCACTGTAGTGCTGCCCAAGCCCTTGAACCTGCAGAGCCAAGACCTGTATGACACTGAGCTTGGACTCTCCACCAGGACAGCGACCCTCCTGAGCTGCTCAGGCTGCTCCCCGACCTTTTGGAATCTTTTGGCTCCTTTTGGAGTGGGGAGCTGCACTAATAAAGAGGCTCTGATAGATGGCAATGAAACACCCGAGTGAAGGCACGTCGAGGGGAACCTGTAAAGCAGCAATAAACACGAACCCAACCTGCACTAATGTTAATTGTCATTCAGTTTATATCGATGTGCAGTTTATTAAACCATAAAGCAAGGCAGCAAGCACAGAGAGCAACTCTAGAGATAATTAAACATAATAAGGGTTTCACTTAATCCCTCAAAACCCAGGGGAGGAACAGTTAAGACTGAATACCCTCTTTGCACTGGAAGGCATGTTTTTTTTTCGCACAGGCATTTAAGGGCATTTCCCGGGACGGCATTTCGGGACAGGGGGACAGGTAGGTCCCACCCTCACTTCTGAATAATTTCTTTTTTTTCTTTTCTTTGTGCCTTTTCATTGTGCTGCTGATTGAGCCTAAACTCATGACTTTGAAAGCAGCTGGTGGCTCATCATTTGCATTGCGGTAGCAAGTAAAGACCCTGATGAGGGAGCCTGTGGAAGGTTTGGGAGCATCCTTGGGCACGGGGGTGCCTAAAGGCTTGGAAGCGCCAGAGCTGGTACCCAGGTGTGCTCTGCTCTCCGGCTCCTCATCTCCCAGCACAAGACACCCATTTCTTGGACGAAGAGGAGCAGGAAGGGGATGGAAGCAGAAGGTGCATCAAAGGGCTGAGCGAGCAGGCGGGTGAGGCGAAAGGCTCTTTTAGAAGAGCGACACAATTACCGCAAATCTGGGCTTAAAACCGGAGGGCGACGCTCGGAGGGGAAAAGAAAAAAAAAGCCCCGAGCGGTAATTTGGGACCCTAAGGTCTCCCGTTAGCGAGACCGAGACGTGGGAAAAGCGGGGAGCGGACGGGAAGGGGCTCGGGGCTGGCCGGGGTGCGGAGCATCCCGCAGGTGCGGGAAGAGCCACACCGGGGCTCCAGGACCGCGGAAGGCGGGCAGGGGAAGGGGATGCTGCCCGCGGGTTGGGGACCGCGGCGGTGCCCGGGGGCACGGAAGGGGCAGCGGAGGGGCAACGGGGGGGCAGCGAAGGGTTAAGCTTGGCCGTGCCGCCGCCGCTCCGCCGCCCGCCCCCCGCGCACGGCGGGGCCGGGGGTGGGGTCTGCGCGGAGCCCGCCCGGCTCCCGCAGCTGCCGCTCAATGCTGCGGCCGCGGGGTGCGGGAGCACTGGGAACACTGGGAGCACCGCGGGGCTGCGGGAGCAGCACCCGCACCCGCGGGAGCCGCGCCGGGCAGGGCATGTCTGTCCCTCCCCGCCCGCACAGGTAAGCGCGGCTCGGCACAGCACCGGGAGGAAGGTTTGAAAAGGGAGGGGGGGAAACATAAAAAGGGGAATAAATAAGGAAATGAGGAAAGGTTGCGGTTCGGGGGAGGGAGAGCGCTGCCGTGCTGCGGGGAGCCGGAGGGGGATGCGGGGCCGGAGGGGGATGCGCGGCCCGAGGGGTGCGGTGCCCGCTGTGTCCGGGGTCCCGGCGGGGTGCGGGCCGTGCTGCCCGGCCGGGCGGAGCCGTGTGCGGGGTGTTTGGGGGCGCGGGGAGCGGGAGCGGCGGGAGCGGAGCATCCCTGCCTGCCTGCCTGCCCGCTCCCCTGCCTGCCCGCTCCCCTGCCTGCCCGCTCCCCTGCCCGCCCGCTCCCCTGCCTGCCCGTTCCCTTGCCTGCCTGCGCAGCGATGCTCCCGCCGGGCTGGCACACACGCACGCACAACTTTTTGCTGGCTCCAGCAGCGTTCCCGGCTGGAGTTGAAGCTCCTTTTGCTTTCCCCAGGCTGCTGCTGCTCCCGTGTCGTGAGCAACATACTGCAGCGTGTTGTTTTATTTATCCCAGACAGGAATGACTTTCTCTCTAAACTACAAATTAAAGGATGCCGCTTGCATAACAAGTGGGAATACTTTGTATCTTCCATACTAATTACCCCTCACCTTTTAGGCTAAGCCAAAAAGGGTTGGTTTTTTTTTGCAAGGAGGGTTCGATAAAGCAGCCTGGTTGTCTTGTAGCCACGTATTCCTTCCCACTCGCCGGATAAATGTGGGTAAAGGATGAAGAGGCAGCGTGTTGGTGAGGCACCCCGAGGTGCCGGGAACCAGGGCACGTTCGGCTGGGGAGAGAACTCAGTTTTTGTGTTTGTGCTTGCGCATCCTCCTGTTTCCATGGCTCAGTTCGGGACCTGCATCCCACCAATAAATCACTGAGGTGAGAGCAGGGACTGCTCCGTGCGGCTCCTCTTCTAATGGTCGCGCTGCTCCGAGGGTCCTTTCCGACAGGGTGTCTGGCACGGTGGGCAGGGCTGCCCACACACCCACCCACCCTCCCACTGTGCCACCAGTGGCATCGTGGCTGTGGGAGCCCCTTCCCTGCCGTCCCTGGCTCCCTGCAGCAGCCCCAGCCCGGGTGCGCAGGGGATGGCCAGCGCAGGCTCCTGCACTCCGGGGCTGCCCACGATGCTGCTGGTGGCACCATGGCCAGAGCCAAGCGTGGGCAGCAGGGTGCGGGGGCTGCCCTGGGGACCAGCCAGCTGGGCCCTCCAGAAGCCTTTCCTTCTGCTTTCCTGGCCAGGACACTGGTTTTAATTCGTTTCTGGACCCGAGGAGCTGCATTTTTACCCGGCATTTGTAAGTCCCTGAAAACTGCTTAAATGGCTCTTGAATAATCCTTCAAAGTCACCACCTCTTTAATGTAATACCAAAAGGACTTACTTTACATGGCTAATCCCTCTTTTGCTTGCTGCCCGGCCTCATTTAGAGGTGTGCACACTGCTAATTTGCCCAAAGCAGCCTGCTGTAGACAATGGCTTCCACTGGCATGCAGCAACCTCTCCCTCCTGTGCTGAACTCTGGGCAGAGCTGAATCTTTCTGACAACATTTTGCTTGGTCTCAGGAAGCCCCACCAAACTCTGTTTTGTGTGTATTTGTAAATGCCACCTCTTGGGAGGCTCTGAGTGTCTCCTGCCCCGTGTGCCCATAGCCCTGGAGGCAGCACTTCTGTGGTGAGGGCTGGATGGAAGCAGGGTGTGCCTGCAGGTAGTTGGAGTTCAATGAGCCTGGCAAAACTCTGGCAAGTTGGAAATCTTCCCATCCTTACTGTCTGCAGTGGAGCAGAGCTCTCCTGTAGCCCATCCAGCATCCCCAGAATTTTAAGCTTGTGCAGTTCTACACGGTGACAAAATGTGTGTTGGGAATGTGAATGGCAGCAGGAGAGCAGCTTACCTTCGCCAGCAGCCTCATGGCAAACGTGAGGAGATGATGCAACCCTTCCAACCCTGACTTTGCAGAGGTTAACAGTGATGCCTGGAGCTCTCAGCCCCTCACCTGAGCTCACCAGGGGTGTCTGAGCAGGGCAAGGATGCCTTCAGTGTGGTGGGAGGGGGCGAGGGGCAGCGTGCCCTCTTCCCTGGGCCACGAGGACACCTTTGGATGTGGTGTGGCACAGGTCCTCTTGAGTGGGTGCTCTCTGAGCCCACAGCCATCCTTCCCTGGGGTGACCTGATTTGTATTTCCAGTGTTAATCCCTGCAGTGCTTGATTTGTAGCCCTTGGCTGAGGAGTGTTGTTGTAGGGGGAAGAACAGCAGCAGTGGCACACAGCAAACAGCTGGGGAGAGAGCCCGCCTTGGTTCCCAAACTTGCACCTCCTCATGCAAGAAAATGTTTCTGGTTGCTCTGCAGGTCTGGGATTAAATGGGATTAACATTTCTTTGATTTCAAATTCCCTGCTGTGCTACCCCATCAGGGACATGCAGAAAACAGGGGTGAGCTGAGCTCACAACTTCTACCCCAGATGCAAAACTTCAGGATAATTGTGTAGATAGTCTGGTGCAAAGTGATTTATTTCCCTTGGTTTAAGGACTTGGTTTTGCTTGACAGTTCTGTGTACTTAGCTTGATTTTTTAAAAAAAAATATTTAAAAATCAGAGGTAAAGACAAGGCAGAGTGAAGGAAGGATATTAACCATGGCATAGCTAAATCATTGCCTTTTTATTTGCTCTCTTGGTCTTTCTGAAGTGTATTTGGTGGAGCATGATGGAGGTGGCTGGTCCCCACCAGGGCCCACAGCTCTGGAGCTGTGCAGGCCCTGCCAGAGAAGATGCTACTGCTTAAAAATACTCTGCTGGGTTTGAAAGTTCATAAATCATCACAAGTCTATTTTTGGCCTCTTACATTACAGCAAGTCTGGGGTTTCTTCCCACTGTGGCCTGAAAGGACCTGATAATATCCCTTAGAAGCAGTTCACACACTCCCTTTGATGCTGCTGCTGACCTGGTGTTCAGCCCCGTTGTTACACAGAGGATGAGCCTCCCTTTGAAGAGGGTTTGGTGCAACAGGTGGGAATTTTCCTTCCCAAGCAGCACTCAGGAGTGTGCAGCTCGGTGTGTGAGTGATGTGCAGCCCCTGACAAGGAAGGTAATCACAAACACAGCAAAGTTACATGAATCACACCAAATCCACAAATGTCAGCTCCCAGGCTCTCCCAGGCGTGCTGCCAGCATTTAAACTTGCACACATCTTCACTGCTATCTGCTGCAGTGGTTACTCAAGTAGAAATAGGAATATCAGGACAGTAGTGATTCATTCTTTTTATTATTAGCAAAGCAAATGTACAGTGATGACACCCAGCTGATTTCCTGTCTCACACCAGTGCACGGCTGTGCCCTGTCCCCTCCCATCATCCAGCAAAACTGGTGACATTAAAACAAAAACTCTCGTGTCAAATCTGCTTGTCTTCTAAACACAAATGAGTTCACATTCCTTATGAATCAAGAGAGCAGTATTTTCTATGCTAAATAGGGTTTTCCAGGGAAATAACTTCATTCTTTGCTATTCCCCAGATATAATCATTTTATCTTAATCTGCAGGACAAAAATCAGCTTCAATATGACACCAAGAGAAAGAAAGATTTGTTGAGGTGGTTTTTTTAATTGCTGGGTTAAATCAGTGAAAATCAAGCCCTCAGAACAGGGTCAAAGTATGTTGAAAACCATTAATTCAGTGACTGTCATGTGCATAATTCAGCTTTAGGAAGACAGAGTTTAAGGAGTGAGTTTTGCCTCTGCAAAGGGAATTGGGATTTTTGCTTAAGTGCATAATCACAGCGTAGATGTATCAGCATGTGGCCTCCAGTGAGGTAAGTGATACACTCATTGCATTATTCTACTGCAAAAACATGTTTTGGGGACTCATGCTTTGGGTGCTTTCCCCTTCTTGGACTCTGTTAATGAGCAGTCAGTAGAAAAACTGAATTCTTCTCAGACCCCTCTGCTGAGTTTAGTCCCATCTTTTCAGAGAATGGTTTGTGTTGGAACGGGCCATAAAACTCATCTCATTCCCCCCCCTGCCATGGGCAGGGACACCTCCCACTGGCCCAGGGTCCAACCTGGTCTTGGACACTTCCAGGGGTGGGACACCATCAGAGCCATGGTCTGTCCTTCTGTGCCTTTCGGTGTCCCAGGCCACTCAGTGCTGTGACTGACCCTTGGGCTTGGAGAAAGCCCCTGACTTGCCCACCCAGGTGGCTGCCAGGCAGGTTTCCCCTCTTTGGATGGGATTAGATGGTATCTGAGACAGATCCTTCTGCTAACTGAGCTGTAGGTCTGTGCCAGGTTTAAATCAACACCCTTTTATAGGACAGGTTGTGCATTGGTGAATCAACAGCAAAACAAACCCCCTGGGTAAGTGTCCTGGTGCTGAGCTGCTCTCAGGGGGACCTCAGCCCACCCAGACCAGCCCTGGGTCTGACAGCACCCAATGCAAACTCTTTCCTGGGCTGATGTGCTGGATCTTCTCCCCTCAGAGCTTTAGTGGGACCCCCATGTTTCATGTGAGGAACCTGTAGCTGCTGGGCTCTCAGTGGTGCACAAATCCACTTCATGTGGTTTTCTTTTCCCATTATGCTACTTGGTAACTCTGTACTGGTGGTAATGGTGTGACCCAGAGAGGAGCTGGAAAGGCATGCTCAGTGTGAAGCAGAGGAGGGTCCTTCACCTCCTGCACAGAGCAGAGTATCTTGCATCAAATAAGATATTTTTAATTACTATTCCTCTGCTCTCATAAAATGGAGTCAAAACTCTCTCCCTTCTTGTCATGAATGAATGAATTAATCTTCTTGGTATTTGTCTCCAAGTCTTTTGAAAAAAAAAAAAAAAATTAAAAAATAAATAAAATTGAACAGCACTCAAGCCCCAGCTTTTTAAAGAGTTACTTAGCATAAGAGCAGAACATTTGCCTAAGAGGGTTTTAGTCCAAGAATGACTTTTCATATTTAATTGAGCTGTATTGTTCAATTAGGGAGATGTATAATGCCCTCTGTTGTGCATGTATAGCTGGAAGCAGAAATGAATGAAATATGAAGTACAGCAGAAGAGTGATTTCAAACGGAGCCGGCTCTCAGCGAGGTACAAACAGGATTCCATCCAGGCCCTGATCCCTGGCAGGAAATAGGGATTGTGCAAACACATCAGCTTGTTACCTTTGACTTGCAAATTAGTCTGAATTACAATATTTCTTCTTAGTCTGGTCAGAATTCAGGGGTATTTTCTGTTCTAAATCCTGTTTAAAAACATTCCCAACTCCTGAATTAATGCTCGGGAGTATTTCAGCGTGTTGGGCTTTTCAGGGACCAGGATGTTTGGGTCCCGAGCCCCCCCTGGGCACCAGGGCAGCGTGACAGGCACAGCCACGAGTGACAGCGGTCCCACAGGGTGGCAGCACTCAGCCCACAGCGCTCCTGCCTGCATCCCGTGGAGCATCCCTGCCGGAGCATCCTTCCCGTGGGAGCATCCCTCCCGTGGGAGCATCCCCCAGCACCATGACCTGGGACAGAGGCAGGCCCAGCTTGCAAGGCTTCAGCTGCAGAGTGAGTTTTATTCCCCAATTACAATTTCTACTGTGTTATTTTCTCAGCATCCCTAATTCGGAGGGATCAATACCAAAAAGCATCATTTTCCTCCTTGGCACAATCAGGATTCTCTGCTGCCCCCCAAAGCTGTTCTGCTGCTCAGGGTCCCCCTCATTTCCCCACTGCTCTTACAGCCAGTGTTATCCATCTCTCCTTGCACACCCGGGTTCAGCAGCAGCTCCTCCTGGCAGGTACAGTTTTTGGGGCTGTCTCAGCATTCCCCTCTCCCTGCCCCTCCCCAGTTCCTTTGGTTTCCACACCAGATGATCCAGAGAACAAGAGGATTCCTCTGTTGGGTCTGGCCCAATCTGATTCCCTAAAGCCCTAAAGAATTCATTCATGAGGAATGACTTTAAACTCTGCAGGGATCATGTCCAGGAGCAGTGAGGGCACAGCTTGTGCAGGGAAGCTGCTCTGGAAGGGTAAGGAACAAGGGATCACTTGTCTGTGTGCTCTTCTCCTCCTTGGTGACACACAAGAAGATTTTCTGGGAATGGACATGTTAAGGATAGCTTGGTGTTGGTCCAGTCCCTAAACCCACATGGCAGAAGAGATCCAGGTTTTCATGGGCATCAGGCAGGTGTGCTGCACTGGGCAGGAGTGAGGTCTGTGGGCCAGGGGGATGGAAGGCACTGGGCATCCTGCCCTCTCTGCCCTCAGGAGATCCCACCTGGGGCACAGTGTTCAGCTCTGGGATCCTCAGCACAGGAAGGACATGGATCTATTGGAGAGTCCAGAGAGACCATGGAGATGCTGCAGGGCTGGAGCCCCTCTGCTCTGGAGCCAGGCTGGGAGAGCTGGGGGGGTCACCTGGAGGAGAGAAGGCTCCAGAGACACCTGAGAGCCCCTTGCAGGGCCTAAAGGGGCTCCAGGAGAGCTGGAGAGGGACTGGGGACAAGGGACGGAGGGACAGGACACAGGGAATGGCCTCAAAGTGAACAGAGGGCAGGGATAGATTGGAAGAAATTCTAAATTTATTGGGAAGGAATTCTTCCCAGTTCCTGGCACAGGGTGCCCAGAGAAGCTGTGGCTGCCCCTGGATCCCTGGCAGTGTCCAAGGTCAGGTTGGACGGGGCTTGGAGCACCCTGGGCTGGTGGGAGGTGTCCCTGCCCACGGCAGGGGGTTGGAACTAGAAGGTTCCTTCCAACCCAAACCATTCTTGGATTCTTTGATGATCTTTGCTGCCACAGCAACATTTTCCTATTGTTTCCAGGGAATATTAAATGACCACATCCCACATTGTTTTACCAGGGAAGTAGAGATGGGAAAGGAGCAACCCTAAGCTCAAGGCTGGGTCTCTCCTAGGGACCACCAATAATGTGCTGGTTTGAGCCAAAGAATTCCTTGGGTGAATTCAATGCTTAATGGGTCTCTTCTAATTGCAGATTTAGGGAAAAAACACTAGTGAAATACATCTGGGAAGGACAAGCACAGAACATGGATTGACTCAATATTTTCTCTAGTCAAGTGGAAAAAGGGAAGCCTCGTCTGAGAAAGCTGGAAAGGTCAAACTAATTTGTACTTGTGTGATAATGGGTAATGCCTCCATTGGTTCTGAAGCCTGCAAAATCTTCCTGGTGCAAACCACCGTGATCTAGCTGATGGTGATTGGGAGAAATTAAAAATGAAGTGGCAATTGTTCCACCCTCTTCATGCCTTAATGTGTTTTGGTTGAGGATTCCTTTGAAAAGTTGTGTGTTCTTTATAAATTGGTCGAGGTGGAATTTGCCCAGCTCTCTGGACTGTGCTGTGGCTGAAGGAAAGAGGTCGTTTTAAACAAAAAGATTAATAGTGAGGTTGGTAAGAGTAAGACTGAGAACCTGCCTGTGTCTTGCTGCTTAAGCATTCTGGCTGTGTGCCCCTGTTTCTTTATTTTGCTGCAGTCTTTTCTGTTTATTTGCAAGGGTAAGTGGGAACTTTATATGCATGTCCAGGTACTGCTATTAAAGGAGGAATTGGTGAGCTCCTAATGCCACACATGCCTTCTGCTGCCTCACTTATTCAGGTGCATTTGCAGCTCCTTTTAGTAGCCATTGGAAGTTGGGTGAATATTCCTGGGATTCTGGTTTCTTTCCAGGGAGTGACAGTGATGCCAAACTGCATAATTTTCCATGAAACAATAGGGAACTATATGTGGAGTCCCTCCTGCCTCGTGTACAGCAAGAAGTGTGGGCACCAGAGGAATTCATTTGCCAGGCTTATCGCTGAGACATTTAATATCTGGAATGATTTAGTATATCAAATTCTGGAGTTTGGGGCTGAATGTAGCCACATTCGTCATTGTTGCAGAACCTTGACAGTGAACAAAAGGTGCTGCAGGGAACTATAACTCACACAGCAAATTAATGGGTTCCTGGCTTCGCTTGCTCAGCTAAATGGAGTGTGGGAATGGGGTGGTCTCACTGGCCGAGGGCTTCCCACAAGTGGGGCTTAGGAATGGGCATGTCCTTCATGCCCAGAGGGATGGTGAAGGTGCAGCCCTCCTGCCAGCTGGCTGGGACTGCTGGTTTCACTCCTGGGACTTCTCTAAGGTTGGCTCAAAAGTGGCAATAAACCCCTTCCAACCTGTTGGCTCTTGTGGGAGTGTGATGCCATTGTTTGAACAGAATTGGTTTTAGTGGGGGCCCACAGGAAAAAAAGAGTGGATTAAAAAGGTTTCATATCCTCCACAGTTTCACAAAGTTGTGCTTAACAGCACAGATCAGGTGTGTTTTGGTTTGATGTTCAGCTGGTCAGGTTGGTTTGTTGGTGAGGGTGGGTTTTGTTGTTGTTTTTTTTTTTGTTGGTTTCAATCTCGATTCTTTCCTTTGAAGAACAAGTTTCAAGGTCAATGTTTTTCCACTGCAAGTGCAAAGTCCAGCAGTACCACATGGTTGTACCATCTCATCTGCTTTTCTATTTCAGTCTTCTGGACCATGGAAATTAGTAACTTGACAGCATGTGGCAAAAGATGCCAATAATAGCTCAGTGACACCTTGTGCTGGTTAGTTCAGTCCTGTGCCAGTGGGGCTCAACAACTCACCTCTGGCCACCTGGGCCCTTGCAGCAGGTAAAGTGACAAATGGCAGCTCCTGTGCAGACACTCGATGGAGGAGCCCACTCTGCACTTGCCACCACAAAGGGACAGGAGTGCTGTGTTTGCTTTGCTGTTTATTTAATTGCCTTTAATTGCCTCTGAGTCCCTGCACGGCGGTGCCTCCTGCGGAGCCGTCTGTGCTGGGCACACATGGAAAGGAGCTCCCAGAAACAGGGACAGCTGCTGGCTTTGTCACCTCTGCTTTGGGAGGGGACAGGCATGGGACTTACAGAGCACAGGGCAAGACACAGCAGCTTCAAAAGGCCAGGGAAAAAAACAATACAACATCTTCCCTTTGGTTCTTCCTTTCTCCTCTGCTCAGGCTCTGCTCAAGCAATGTCACTCCTGCAGTGGCAGTGGGAATGATGTCCCAGAGAAGGCTGAGGTATGGAGGCTTCTCTGTCAGCACAATCGAAGCAAGCCTTGCCAAAAATGCTGTAGGTCTGCTGCCAGAGAGTGTCTCTGCCCTCAGCAGAAGGGGGGTTGATGGTGTGTAGCTGGACCATCCCATTTCTCCTCCAGCCACTGAGGAGGGACAGAGGGAAGAGGTCAAGTCACCTAACTCAGGTGCTTCTGTTGTCCAGGAGGAAGATCCTTCAAACCTTCTCTTGTAACTTGGCATTGGCGTGGTGTCCAAATGGGAACCAGCCCCGTGGCCAAAGCCTCAGCTCTTACAGTCCCATCTTTTTCCTTTATTTTAAAATGTCAGGAAGTTCTGAGGTTTGTGCTGTAAACATGCAGTTTTGTGACCACCCAGTGCTTCCAACCACTCCCAGTTTATCCGGAGGCAGCAGGACTGCTGTTTGCTGTCAGCACACACGGTACCTCAGAACCATTTTATTATGATGATTATTATTGTATTTTAGAGCCATTACCTAAAATATGGAACCACTGCCCCTAGAAAAGTGGATTATCCTTTCCTAGATGGCTAATTTTATTTCCTTCAACAAAATTTGATTCATATTTCTGAAGCATTGCCACTAAACAGCTTTCTAAGCAGAGTTGCAGTGCAGGACCAAATTAAATTCGTGTAGGGAGAAGGGAAATATTGTTGTTGCAAGTGTCCAAAGGGGTTGGAATGAAAATAATCTTATAGATCAAACTTAAATTGAGTTCAGATATTACAGAGATAGCTCAGCTACCTGGAAAATCCCATCTGTCAAAAATAAACTTCAGGGTCACATTTTAAAATGGCATTTCTAGTCCTGGACCATCCAGCTTCTCCCTCTGGTAGAACTGGGATATCAGCCCTGAGTGTTATAGATCCTGCAGAGTGGTTTGGGCTGTGTGAATCTGCTCAATAAAGCCAAAATAATTTAAAAAAAGAAAGAGGGGGAATGCTCTTTGGGGATTTCTAAAATCCTTCACAAATTGCACCAGCCTGAACTGGCAGCTAGTCTGTCTTAGTGACTTTTGAATAAGGCTCTGAAAAGTTAGGCCAGACTATGGCTGAGCCAAACATGTCCAGGAGGAAACACCTTGGGAAGTTCTGCACTTGGAAGAAACAGCAGTTGGAATCAAACTCAAGAACTTCTTTGACCCTTTTTACTGTAGTCTCTGAACAGAGCTTTAATTATCTTTGATTATCTTTGTGGAATCCTCCTGAGCTGGTTGTGGGCTCTTTTATTGGAGATGAAGGACTGAGGTGCACAGGCCAGGATAGGCAGGGACACAGATATTTGGCCACCTGAATTTCTGGTAAATTCTTGGAATTTTAGGGTACTGAGCTATTGAAATAAGTTTATGGCAGAGAAGAAATTTTCACACTGACTTCTTTTCCTCTCCCTCATGGATTGCATCATAACTCTGTCTAATGCTTAAAACAGATTTAATTATTTTTGCACTTGTGGTTTTGCTTTAGATCAGTCTTTCCCAGCTTCGGGGCTTCAGGGTCTCACTGAATACTTGCTTTAAAACTACCACTATGTAAGACTGAAAGTATATTTTTAAAAATGCCATCAAATATGATTTAGCTGTCTAAAACATTATGAATAGACCTAAGCATTCACATAGAAATACTTGACAATACCTCTACTAACATAATGTCACCCATTAGCATTGTGTAAAACATAAAATATCATGCAATATTCAAATCCAACTGCAGTGAATCCTCTCCAACTTTACTGACTGAATCTAAATTTAGTAACTAATTAAATTCCATGGAACAGAAGAATGCATTTCTCCCCTGCAATCCACTTCTTGTAAGGACAAAGATTTGGTGTCTTAACTATAATTCTATTTTTATATCATCGAGAATACTTTATATATATAATTATATACCTGTGTTTTTTGAATTTCTACATCTCTTTTTCAGCAGCTCTGCTGAACAGGTCCCAGGGGCTCTGGGTGATGCAGCTGAAAGTGAGCCAGAGGGGAGGCTCAGCCAGCCTGAGGTCCTGCCCCTGGCCATGAGCTTGGGGGACACCACCACCCCTCCCTCAGCATCAATTTAATAGCATCCCTTTTTTTCCCTACAAAAGAATCCAGACCAAGAAAAAAGGCATAGAGTGACAGGACAAGGGGATTGGGAAGTTAGCCCCCTTCTGTACCCTGGTGTTCAGCTCTGACCCCTCTGGGAGGTGGTTGCTGGTGGAGGTGGTTGAACTCACTGTGGTGACAGGGAGCGTGCCCTGGTTCCTCAGCTCTGGGTGCTCAGAGCATCCTTCATCCACAACCAAAATGATTCTTTTCATTCCAAAAGCCAATTGATGCATTTTCTTTTCCAGCCACTGCCCTGTCCAAGCCTCTGGCTCTGGAAGGTTCTGGTTTTAAAACTGAGATGAAATTAAGTGTGAAATTAAGGATCAAGGCCAAACTCTTTAAATAACTGATGGGCTGCTTTGTTTCTCTGGCCTTGCTAAAGTAAACTGAGTTTCAGATGGACATGAGCTGACTTGGGTGTTTAGTTGGGGGGAAAAAGCCCTTTGAATTCCATTGATTTTCTGTGGGATTAACTCAGGTCTAGGAAAAATAACTTCACAGAATCCCAGAATGGTTTGGGTTGGAAAGGACCTCAAAGCCCACCCAGTGCCACCCCTGCCATGGGCAGGGACACCTCCCACCAGC
>JAWWEW010000023.1:2216559-2232992 GCA_035583185.1 Anabacerthia variegaticeps | reverse complement strand
CTTCTCTGGGCACCCTGTGCCAGGGCCTGCCCACCCTCCCAGGGAAGGATTCCTTCCCAATATCCCATCTAATCCTGGCCTCTGTTCACTTTGAAGCCATTGCCCTTGCCCTGTCCCTCTATTCCCTTTTGGATTCTTTTGCAGGGAAAGAAAAGGAATCCTCTTAAATTAAATATATAACCTGAAATAAGAGGGGAGGGAAGTTGTTGTTACTGTTTGTGAGCTAAGTTGGCCAAGTATCCCAAGGCTATTTTGACTCCTGTGTAATTTTTGTAAATCTTTATAAATAAGTAATACAACTGGAATAGATGCATTTCCCAAAACACCTGCCAGGCTGTGTGAGACAACACAAAAGTCAGAGAATTGAAATGTCCTGACCCAAATAATGTGTCAGTCAAGAAGAAAAGGCAACTGGAGGCCAAAAAAGTAAATAGCAGGAGGAGAAGCACATAATGAGCAGCCACGGTTTGATTGCTTAATGGTCCTGTGGTCTTGGAGCTGGTTTGTCGGAAGGATGTCATTTGGACAGGCAGGATATGCAGGGCAATGGAATGAGTTGGTTGCAGAAGAAGCAGGAAATGTGTGTCTGTTTGGGATGGCTCCTCATATTGCACTCCTGCAAATGGCTCCATCTATTAGCTGAAAATAGAAGCGTGGCAGACAGAGCACGGCCAGGCTGGGCTTTGCAGCACACTGGGCTGTGCACGACTTCAGGGAAGTGCTGCTTGCTGGAGACTTGCCTCTAAACTATTTCTTTCTCAGGGGGAAAATGTCAGTGGGACAGGACACCCCTGGGAATTCATTCATGGGACTGTTTAGTTTTACTAATGATATGAGATACCAAATTCTTAAAAATTTGCAAAGCTACGTCGAGCAAAGCGGTCAGAGCAGAAAATATGCTTTGATGCAAAATTCTTTTCTTTTTCTCTCTATTTTTCATAATCCTTTGACTCTTTAGGTCACATTAGATGTCTAAACACTTCCTTATCCTTTTCTGAGTCTGAGTGTGTTTAGAAATCCTCAAAGTGTCTTTGAGTTGACTTTGATGGCTTTGGGAAGGCAGTGGAGTGGTGGCGGTGTGACAGGGATGATTTGTGATCCAGGAGAGTGTTTCCAGCTCCCAAACATGGGAGCACAGACCCTTGTGATCCTTGGTCAGAGCTGAGTTCCATAAAGTCTCAACAACCTTCCACATGTTAACAAGGCTGCAAACACAAATGCAAAAGCTCTGTGAGGGTTTTTTTAAGCCCAATATTCCGAGCTGGAAATGAATTCCTGCTGTTGTCACCTCATTCATTATCCTTCCCATGAAGAAAAAGGCCATCCAGCCTTCAGTGCTCTGAAGGTCCCCCGGCCCTTCATCTCCTTAGCCACTGTCACTCATCCCCTTCATTGCTGAACCTTATCATTCTGTATTCCAGGTGTTGGATTCGATCCATCCATCAGCTGTCAGTGACTTGTCAGCCACCCTGCACACTTCCAGATGCATTTCTGTGCAGGTCCTGCCAGAGGAGAGGAATATTAAGCAGAGAGGGCTGGGCAAATCACACACTCACTCCATTTTCGCTAAACTTCATCTCCAGATGAGCCTTTTCCACCCCTTTCCCCAAAAAGAGAGGCTGAGAATTTGTAATGGGTAATTCTGGATTTGTGAGCAGCTTGTGGGTTTATTTCTATGGATTGACAAAGGCTCCTGTTTCACATTGTTTTGAAAAAGAACAGAAGGGGAAATTCGGCCCATTACCCAAATAAAATGGGGGGTAAAACTTTGCCCATCGAATTTCTTCAGCTGAATTCGATGATAAAGCTCAGAGAGGTTTCCATGGTGCACATGGAGAAATCAAAACTGGAAAACTGTTTTCTTTTGTGCATTTGCTGCCATTGTTTTTAATGGTCACTGCTCTGCACGTTTAACAATCCTTCTCCACACCTTCCAGCTCGTGAATGCATTTACATATTTTAAATCAACATTAGCAGGGAAAAATCTGTGTTTTGCCCAGGGCTGCTTGTGATTTTTTCTTTTGGAATGCTGAGATGCAGGTTATCCTCCGGTGGGATCTGTCAGATGGTCTGTTCTAGCAGACAGCTTTGCTTATTTGATAACTTTGTGTATTGATTCCCTACATCACCTGCTTCTGCCTCACTTATTATATTTCATTTCTGTTCCTTCTTCTATTGTAAAAGTACAAAATGAAAGCCTGGTAGCAGTTTCTTGCTGTATTCAGTTTCTTTTTCCCTGTTGGAGCCTCATGGATTATTTTCCTTGTCTGTTTACTGAGCACTTTTTTCTTCTTGCTTGAATGGGAAGATTCTGGCTCGGAACCAGCAAACTTTTAGTACAGATTATATTAATAATATAATAATATAGAGGCATACTTTACTCCAGCTGACTAAAAATTTGCCAGCCCTGCCAAAGTGCTGACGTGTGTTTAACCAGAAGTTTGGTAGGAAAGTCTTTCAAAATAATTCCCAGATAAAAGTCAAGTGCAGGGAACGAAACACTCAGAATAATCTGAAGTGGGCCTGGATATTTTGTTGTGTTGCTGAATAATGGAGAATGTGTTCTGGAGGGGAAAACAGGATCCCAGATTGGTATTCATTTTCCTTAAAGCCCTTTGCCAGGCTCTTGGGCTTGGCCTTGCTGCAGGGAGTGCTCAACATCTCACAGAGCACTGAGATCTGTAGGTGAGATTCTGTATAATATGATTAAATACCTGAATTCTGGCTGACCTCACACCTTGCTGAGCTGGTGCCCTGGGGGAATGTTTCCCTCTGAGTGGGCACAGGTCACTGACAGTGAATTTGAGGCTTTTATCCAGTTACATCACCACTTTCTGTCACTAAATAAGGAAAAAAATGTGAAAAATAAGAAGGCAGATTATATTTACAGTCTCTCTGTTTAATCTCCAGGTGGTTCCACACACAGCAGTCCTTCCATGGCCACCCTCATTAGAGCTGTCTCCTTAAATGACTGTCACTGTTGGCTGACAACACTTAAACCATTACCCTGCCTGCTTAAAATACATCTCTGGGTGGTTTGACAAATGGGTTTCTTCAGTTTAATGGGGAAGAGAAGCTAAATGAGTTAGTAAATGTTAATGTGTCCCTGTTCCTCCTAGATAACTAGTTGCCCTTGGGACAGTATCAATAACTGGCATTTATATGATATTATGAATGTGTTAATTATGTGTAGACAAAATAATGAGTAAGCAAAGGTCAAGGACAGATGCAGTTTCCCCAGAAATAAGCATCAAAGAGCTTCTAATATTTAAGTCATTACCATGACTGAATATTCAGTGTAATTTAAATTATGTGCCTTTTTTTTTTTCAGTGCTTACATTTTTAGGCTACAAACTGAGCAACTCGAAGGGCTGTGCAAATGTTTTGTAACCAAACTCAGCAAAACTCCAGCAGTAGCTGGGCTGGTTTTCTACACACATTGGTGGATTGCCAGGTGGAGTTTGGGATTGATTTCTTCGTGGAGATGTAACCCTGTGATGCTTTTCTCTCTAGAGTTGAAAGGAAGGATGTGAAAACTTTGCCATGCTGGCTGTTAAACTGCTGAACCCTGAAGCTCAATGCAAATCAAACCAAAATGCTCTGAAGGCCCTAAAGACCCAACTTTGCCCCAGTTCACTGGGCTGCTCATTATCAATGTGCTTTTCAAGTGCTGAGAGCAGGTTGGAGAGCTCAGGCTTTGCTTTTACCATCAGGCATGAGGATACAGCCCTTTTTGGCAGGAACCCTCCTGAAATCCAGTGGGTTTTGTGACACGAGGCAAGAGGAAAGCTTAGCTGATCAATACAGCCATTAATTACAATTAAAGGTTCAGCCATGGTTTTTACTTCTGAACTTTTACATATTGACATCTGGCAAAACAGTTAAGAAGTCAATGAGGAGCTCCAAGTTGCTGTTACTATCAGGTTACTCACTGAGGAGCAGCAGTGAAGCCTTGTCCATCTCCCAGGATCTCCCCTCGCGGGTGCCTGGAAGCATCTCCTTCCCAAACAAGATGCTGTTCATACATGAAATATTCATGCTATGACATCAAACCATGCTGCATATTATTTCAGTGCAGTAGGCCAAAATTAGATTCACATTTTATTTTGCTTATAAATGCCTGTCAGAGTTGTTAAATCAGTTTGTCTTTGCTGTCTTGCAATTGTGTCAGTTTGAATTTCCTTCACACCACATATTGTTTTGGGCAAAGGCACATTCCTTCTCTGCTCTGCTCTCTGAATAGAGGTGGAAAAGCCCAATAATTAAGATTATTTAAAAAAAAATAACCTCTCTTGGGTGGCAGCTTAGACCTTTTATAAAGTGATGGAGAAGCTCCCAAATGCTGATGCATTATGATATTTGATTTTCCCCATGTGCAAGTACTGTGCATATGGTGCTTTATGCATTATTTACTCGTTGTAGGGTGTATAACAAGGTGTCCTGGAGTCTTGCTCTGATGGAAGTAGGGATAATCTTTGAAAAGCAGATGATGTGAGCTCCTCAATAGAGCTGAGGGAAGCTCAGGTTGATTCAGTGGCTGTAGGTGCCTCAGCTTAGGCTGAGGATGCCCTATCCGTGGGCAATGTGCATCCATCCCACGGGGCCAGTGTGAAGGGAGCAGGGCAGAGGCTGGGAGTGTGTGGGCACAGACCCCAAGGAGCAGCACCCCCAGCTCCCCAGAGCACTGTGTGCCATGCCAGAGCATCTGCCAGGGCTGTGACCTCGTCCTTGTGAGCGGGACGCGGGGGAATGAATTCACTGTTTGCTTTTGCGGCGCTGTGATATTGCATTCATGCATAAGTAATCTCAGTTACCCTGCTGCTAAAAAAAAAAGCTGCTGTCCCCAGTCTGCCAGATATTTACATTAGAAACATCCCATCAGAGAAGCTCTGCATGCCTGAAAACATCTATTATTGTCTTGCCTGCCTCTGTGCTGTCGCCCAGCCTGCGCCTGCGGCTCCTTCCCTGAGGCATCGCTCCAGCTGAGCCCCACAGAGCTGCAGCTCCAGGGGCTGCCCAGGAGACAGCACAGTCCTCCTCAGGAGCCACTTTCCTGCATGTTTTTATCATGTCATTATTTAAAAACAGCTTTTTGAACTTTAACCTTCGTCCTTTTCCGCTCAACTACTGCCCTGAGTCCTGCTGGAGTTTTCCATGCAAAAAGGCCACTGCCATGTGATTTTCCCCTGGATCGCCCTTGGTCTTTTAACATAATTCTTTTGAATTACTTCCAGTAGATTCTATGAAGTAAGAGCATGTAGTGTGTGTGAAATAAGGGTCTATAGTTTGTGTAAAGGATATTTAGTGTATGTGGAGTAAGGGTATATAGTTTGTGTAAAGTAAGGATATATAGTTTGTTGATGCTGCTGTTTTCATACATTGAATAATAGCATAACTCATAATATAATAACATACAATAATAGTATAATTAATTGTACTGAATATGATCCAAACAGCACAGCAGCTGGGGTATAAATCCTTTGGATTGCCCTCACCACTGGCTGAGGGGATGGTTCAGCAGGGCTGGAGCAAGGATTAGAGCCCGGGTGATGCCCAGAGCAGCACAGCCCCTGCCAGGCTCCCGTAACTGGGACTGGTGAGTCCTGCACCCCCTGCCTCTGACTCAGCTTTCATCACATCCCTGCTACACACCCTGGGGTCTTTCTGAGACCCCTGAAGGGCCCTGTGCCTCCTTGACGTGCTCCCTGTTGTTCTCAAGGACCTGCTTTTAAGATAAAATCCCCCTGCAAAGCTCCTTCCAACCCCAACAAAACCCCCACATGTCTCTTGGGGAAAAGCGAGGCCCTCGTGATGAGCTGCTGCATTTTCCATCAGGGGAGACCTTCCAAAGAGATAGCTTTCAATAGTTTCTTGATAGCTGGCAATTTCCTGCATCATTTTTTTATACAGAAATTTCCTTCAAGGTGGTTCTTTCCAGTAACATCAGTCAGTGAGCTGGTTTGTCACCATTGCCAGCCTATCTGGTGTCTGGAGGTCTGGCTTAGGGGTTGGTGTTGTATTTCTTGCTCAGGTCACCTCATCTTTTTTTGTGTGCCTCTGTATTTTCCTGCCTGCTTTGTGGGTTTTTTTGGCCTACTCCTCTGGGGCCTGAAAGTCTTTGAGCTTGAACAATGTGACTGATCTGAGCTCTGCTATAATCCAATGATAAATAGTTAATTTTGGAGGTGTAGGTTGACAGCAAAGCCACCTTGAAGCGTCAGACTGGGAGACTTTGGTTTCCTTCTATGATCAGATAAGGAGCAGATATTTCCTGTAAATCCTCCCCTAGTGTTCAGGTCCTGCCATTAGAGCATTAATTCAGATACATGACACCCAATTTCACAGTCATTCCTGAGGAAAAAGCACATTATATTTTTTTAATGGGCTTCCCAGGACTTACTTTGTTTCTTCCTGATGAATATGAATTCCAGCAAGTTCATCTGAATTCTGACCTTCAAATGCACAAAGGTTTGGGGTTTTGAAGCAAGAATATGGTCTTTAAAATCAGGTGCTGTCCATGTTAACGTTGTCCTCTCTTGCCCTGAAATCCTCATAGAGTGCAGGAATAAACCTGGTTTAAGTGTTTCTAAAATTCATCTGTGTGTTTACTGTGAACCACTTACATCTTATAGAAATACTATCCAAGTCAGCCTGACCCATGCTGACCTTTTCCTCTCCAAATGGCTTTGTTTGGATTGGGTGCTGCTTGTGGGATCATCCCTTCTCTTCATCTCCTTTTCTTCTGATTGCCAAGGAACTCCAAGCAGATCGGAGAAACTTTTCTCTCTGTGCCATGTGACTCACTGTCACAGCCTCCCCAAGCACCTTGGCTGAATAAATACCCACTGAGTAACTGGAGAATGCATTCAGAATCTTTTTATTTTGATTTATGTTCTACCTTCCTACCTGTGCATCTTCAAGAGTAATTGCCAGTTTTCACCTCCTACTGGGAAAGTATAATAGAGCTGAAGAATAAGTAAAATGTGCTCTGTTTCTCTCTCTCTCTCTCCCTTTTGTAAGGGAGCCTTTATATTCTCACCCATGCATACACTCAGAATTTGCAAACTGGAAATCATAACCTCATTCTCAGCTGGCCTTGCTGTAAAGAGCTGCCTGGATGTTCCCCATGTTCCCTTTCCAGCAGGAGACCTGGACACAGAGCCTGCTCCCCTTCCTACATGGAATCGGTCTGTGCTGAGCTATCCCATGTGCACAGGGAGGTTGGAGCCAGTCTGTTATAGCCATGGCATTCCCTGCCCTGCTGCTCCCATCCAGCCACCTTCCACTTGGGGCATTTCCACTCTCCAGCTGCAGGATTCCAGGTACCTCTCTGTCACCACACAGAGGACACTGTCGGGGTGGCTGCTGTGTGAAACACCTCTGTGTGTTGGACAAATGCTGCATCAGAGCTGAGCACAGTCCTGAAGCTCTGCCTGTCACTGCTCTGCAGGGACCTTTTTTAATGGCAACAATAATAAGGTCACCTGGGTGCAGCAGGATTTTTCCATCAATTAGTTCAGTCATGCTTCTAACAAGCCATATATAATCAGGCATGTTTAACCTGCAGGTTACATGGCCCAGCTTAGCTGGGTGACCTCCACATCACAGAGATGATAATTTCTTATTTTGTAAGCGAAAAATTCGATATTAATGGAGATTTCTGGTTGAATGGTCCTGTTTTATGCATTGAGGTTTATACCTGGACACTCACCAAATTGCAGAAGTACAGCACGTGTAATCTGGGCCATCCTAGAATGGTGTGGGGTTGGAAAGGATATGAAGGATCACTTTGTTCCGACCCCTTGTCATGGGTAGGGACATATTAAACTAGACCAGGTTGCTCAGAACCCTGTCCAACATCACCTTGATTTTCTATGTGACTCCTCAAGTAAGTGAACTTAAAAGCAAACTCTTCTTGTGAGCCTTTCCTTTCCATCTTAAGCAAAAAAACAGCTGCCAGTGACCTGTTGTGCTGCTCACAATGGGCCTCTTCTCAATTTTCCCCTTTCCCATGGTAGTGAACATTGGAAGATCTCAGTGCCTGCTGAGGGGTGGAGAGCAGGATGTAAAATCCCCCTCTGCTGGGTCAGGGCTAGGTCAGGCTTTGCATTTGATCTTGGTGGAGTTCCCTGTAGCATCAGGATACAGGTTATGCTGTGCAGGGCCAGGAGCTGGACTTTGGTGATCCTCGTGGGTCCCTTCCAGCTCAGGGTATTTGATGATTCTACCCCAGGATTTGGCTCAGAAGGGTGTGGGGTAAAAGCTGTGGCACAGGGGAAAGGTGTTCACATGCTAGGGAGTATTTTCAAAGCTATTGGAGCATTTGGTTTGAATTTATAAATAACTAAAAAAAAAAAAAAAATATTGTTACACTGTTATAATTTGAAATAACAACTCTTCTCGTAACAAAATGGCATGTTACGTGAGCCAACAATAATTCTGTATCTTTGTGACTAGCAGCAGGGAAAAAAAAAAATTATAAAATTGCCATTCTACGTGAAATTCAGTATCTCTGAACAACCTGAAAAGCCTAAAGATCTCATTTGTGAATGCAATACTCCAGATTGTCTAGTCTTTATGCACTTTCCATTGGATCTATTCATGTTTCAAATCTGTGAAGCATATGTGTGTGTCACTGTGGGGTGCAAAACCTCAAAAACAATTAGGGCCTCAGTTTCTAATGATCCTTCTGGCACCATCTTTACCTTTACTGAGGAAATAATAAAAAAATTGCCATTTAAACCACCAAAATGGCCCCTTTTTGCAAGGCGCAAGTTGTAGTTTTAATCAGTACATGCCTAACAACCTTAGGAGGAATTCATTATTCCTGTTGGCACAGCGTGGTGTCCCTTCTCCTTCCACTTAAGATCCATTTCTTGCTCTTTGCAGGCTCAAGTTTGAAAAGTTTAATTCTAAAATGAAAGAGCCCTAAAGCAGAAAGTAAAAGATATCAAGTTTTGTAGATTTATGATAAAGTTACTTCAAGCTGTGCAGGTTGGCCATGATAAGGTTACTGTCCTCTTCCTATGTTGTACTGCTGTGTAACTGCCTAATTTGCTGCTGATTGAGTGTTAATTACTTGCCAGAATTCTGATTCTTGGGTCAGGTGCATTGAGGCAAAACTGTGCCATCAGCTGAGCTGCATCAGCCCTTAAAGCAGGGCTAAAATCAAGACTTGGGTCAGGCTCAGTGACAGCTGGGGTTCCCAAACCCACAAACCACTCCACATCCTCCCAAATCAGCAAAGCACACACAGGATGAGCAACAAACCCCATCCTCAACACAAGAGGAAAGAAACATTATGAGCAACAAACCCATCCTCAACACTAGAGGAAGGAAACATTATGAGCAACAAAACCCATCCTCAACACAAGAGGAAGGAAACATCCTTATGAGCAACAAAACCCATCCTCAACACTAGAAGAAAGAAACATCACATGAGCAACAAACCCATCCTCAACACTAGAGGAAAGAAACATCCTTATGAGCAACAAACCCATCCTCAGCACTAGAGAATATAAACATCATTACAAGGTCAATGTTGCCAAACCGATGTCCTCGGTGTGCTATAAGAAAGTAACGAGAAACACCTTCAACCTCAAGCAAGTCAATAGAAAATCAGCAACCAGCCAGGGCACACATCCTTTTGCCAAGAGAAACAGGGACAGGCTCTGGGATAACACACAAACACACACACAGAGCCACGCACAACCTTTCAGGAGAGGACAAACACATCCCAGCAATCAGCCCCACCACCCACTGCTGCGATTTGAGGAATAGACGGGACTTTTGCCTTCTGCACGGTGGTGCAATAATGGAAAAAAAAAATGCCGGGATTTTTGCAGGCGTAAAATTGCAGCCAGTTTGTGTTTAGAGCTGCAGACGGTCACACGGGTGACAGGAGATTGAGTGTTGGCTGGAGCTGAGGGCAGAGGCACCCACGGAGGAAGGGGACCCACGGAGGGGTAGGGACCGACGGAGGGGAGGCACCCACAGAGAGGGACCCACACAGGGGTAGGGACCCACAGAGGAAAGGGACCCACGGAGGAGAGGGACCCACAGAGGCACCCACAGAGGAGAGGGACCCACAGAGAGGCACCCACAGAGGAGAGGCACCCACAGATAAGGGGAACCCACAGAGGAGAAGGACCCACAGAGGAAAGGGACCCACAAATGAGGGGCACCCACGGAGGACAGGGACCCACGGAGGACAGGGACCTACAGATGAGGGGCACCCACAGAGAAAAGGGACCCACACAGGGGTGGGAACCGACGGAGGGGAGGCACCCACAGAGGAGAGGGACCCACAGAGATACATCCACAGATGAGGGGCACCCACAGATGAGAGGGACCCACAGATGAGAGGGATCCACACAAGGGTAGGGACCCACACAGGGGTAGGGACCCACACAGGGGTAGGGACCCACGGAGGAGAGGCACCCAGAGATGAGGGGCACCCACAGAGGGGTAGGGACCCACACAGGGGTAGGGACCCAGAGATGAGGGGCACCCAGAGATGAGGGGCACCCCCAGAAGGCTGTGGCCATTTCCCCCTGCAGAGCTAATCCCGTCGCCGGCAGCGCGGGGAGCGGCTCGGGGAACAGACAGGCATGGAAATGACGGCGGAGAATGATGGAAATAACAGCAAAGGGGGGGTGTGTGTGCTGAGCCAGGACATTGTCACCCCCAGCTGCCTCTGTCACCCTCAGTGAGGTGGCCATTGTCACCTGAAGGGCACCATCGCCCACCCCGCTGAGGGGACAGGAACTCCCCGTCCCTCCCCACATCCCTCACGGCACGCCGAGCGCAATCGCTCTCGTTTGCAATTGTAAGGCCCCCGTTATCAATTAATTTACATTGTACAAGGAGCTATCTGATTATCTTTGTGCGGAGCTCTGTTGACGCTGCGATTTAATTGTGAGTAATTAGGCCCTAATTGGCGAGGGTTATTTGTATCGGGGAAAGAAAGGGCCGTATTTGTAGCGCGGGACCGTAATTGCACTTGAGAGCAGATATTTGGCCTTTTCCTCCTTTTTGGTGTGTTTAAAAAGAGTTTCTGTGGCCAAAATTGCTGCTTCCTGCACAACCCCGGGACTCCTTTGGGTGTGTTTGGTTGGCTTTCTGCACGATGAGACACCCGGAGCTCCATTTTGGCTTCGGCCTGTACACATTTGCAGTTTTAAACCCCTTTCTGTCCCCCTGACAGTGCCCTGCCCCTTCCCCTCCAGGGGCGTGTGGGAGAGGAGCGAGGGCTGGCTCTGTGGGATGTCATCCCCGGGGAAGGAGCAGGAGACAGTGCCCTCCGTGCTGGGCATGCATGAATGCTCTCCATGCAGCACAAAATATTACCCCATTACAGTAATTCCCGCTCAGGCTGTGCTTTATGGATGCCATCAAGGGCAATGGGGGCTTTCATGTCCACTCCTAGCGTGGATGGTTTTATTCCCCTTGCTGCTCTCCTCAGCCCTCCATCACCCCTCTGGTGCCAGACTGTACAGTCACAGCCCGTTTCTCTCCCATTCTCCATCCTTGAAAGGAATTCCAGTGTTTTCCAAGCATTACCATAGCAGAGGAGCTGGGAGATCCAGGTAGGGATGTGGTTCCTTGGGGAGGGGATGTGAGGGAGGAGCTGTCCCACACTGCTGCTTCCTCAAGGCCACTTCATTAGCAGCATTTGTGTTTCTCTAATATGAAAATCTGTGAGAATCCTTGGGATTCATGAGGGAGTTTTGAGCAGTACCAAGGCCAGTGTTATCTCCTGGGGTAGTCTGGGACCCCTCTTGGGCTGGAGCTGTCGAGTGTCTGGGTTTTTCTTTGCTTTAGCTGCTGAGAGCCCTGAGTGTAGTGAAGGATTTTATCTCTGCTCAAGGCAGAGTATCTTTTCACTTCTCATTGCTGCTTCTGGGTTTAGCAAAGTATCTCCCAGCCACACCACTGCCAGAATCATATTGCCTGGGAATGTCACACCACAGTGATCATCCCATCCCACTGCTGGCACTGAGGAGGTGCCTCTCCCGTCCTGCCTAAGTGGTCAGTAGGCACCAAAGCCACCTCTGCAGTCACTTTTCTTCCTCCTTTAGCAATTCCCCATCCCAGCATTTTCGCACAGGTGCTGTGGAAGGAATAATGTGTGTTGATGCCCCAGCTGGGCAGACACACCTGGGGTGGAGTGGGAGGAGAGGAGCACTGGGGGAGCTCTTGAAAAAGGTGGCTGGTGGGAGGGACTAGCAGGTTTTGCCAGTTTTGTGCCCTGGAGCAGAGCAGAAGGAGCTCCTCAGGACCTGTCCCCATCTTTGGTGAGTCACTGGGGGCTCTTGGGGGATGCTGTGGGTCCTGCTGCCCTGCCCAGGGAAGGGAAGGTTTGTGCTGTGGAAGGGCTTTGGGGAATTGCAAGTGATGGTGGAATAAGAATTTTGCTTGAAGGTAGTACATGTCTGTCTGTCTGTGTCTGAGGGTTATGTGCAGGATTGGGTGAATTTTTCTGTTCAGGGTTAGGATAAGGCTCATTTATTTGTGCTTCTGAGTGCTCTGTTTCCCAGAGCTTTACTTTCCTTCCCCTGGTATTTCCTGTGGAGGTCCCTTGGTGGAAGGGATGTTATAATGTAGCTAATACTTTGTTTCCTGATGCTGTGAGTGTGTACCTGGAGTTAATTACTGCCCTGCTGCTCAGTGTCCTGCAGATGAGCCCTTTCCGTTCACATGTAAGAAACAGAAGCCCTGATGTGAGGACAAGGAGTAACACACATAAGGTGCTGGGAGCTTTCTAGGTGTGGAGGTAGGAGTAGTTACTACTACACGAGCATGAGAAGCCTTGTAGTAAATGAGACTCCTCTGAAACCCTCCTGTGTGCCTTGACCTCAGAAAGGTGGTCGCTCATATTCACTGTCTTTCTCATGGATATAAATAAGGATTAATTTGTATTTAGAACCATTTTGGAGCTGGGCTCTCACTGCCTCTTTGGGGTCAAATTTACCAGAGTACTTAGGATTTATATGTATTATTACCTTGCACACCATCCAGAGGTCAGCTGAGTTTTAAAGCTGGTCAGAGCCTTGTGGAGTATTTTGGTAACTCCTGCTCAGAAGCACTGTTGTGTGAGTGTTTTCCTTTGTTGAGCTATAGTAACCATCTGTAAAGAGGATTTGCTTTGCAATGCTTTTCACTCCAGCTTTTGTCTTGGTGATTTCTGTGCTGGGCTCTTCCTGGCTCTCCTTCCCCTTGCATTTACTAGTTAATTCCTTCTATTACATCCGTTTACATACGTATCTTTGTATTTTTATGTTTCTATTTCTATGCACTTAGTGGGTATGTAAAAAGAATACTGAAAAGAAAAAGGAACAGTGTATCTTTCTTAAATAGTACTGGCCAATTTCCTTGTGACTTGATCCATTGCTCAGAGCTCTGGGGTTGATCACCCAGGAATTTTTTCCCCAAAAAAAAACTTCCCTCCTACTTCTGAGATGGCCCAAAGTCAATCATAAGCTGCTTAGCCTTTGAGATGAATTAATATCCTTAATGTTGTTGATAAATTCACGTTAACAGTGTTTGAATAGAGCTATGTAAATAGCAGTGCATTTTGGGGGAAGAAAACTGGGTTTGTTCACCCAAACAGGCATGAAATGGCCTCAAAGGCAGGTGAGACTCAGGATTGTGGTATCTGAGTGCAGGTTCCTGCATGTGGCTTCATCCCTGAGCAGCATTTCCCACGGAAATACCGGCTTAGGCAGAGGTTTCTGTGTATTAGGGAGTTTATGACCTGTGTAAAAATGTCAAGTCAAACAGCTGCCTACTAAATAATTCAGCATATTGATAGAACAATGACTTTGAAGATGGAGATATTGGAATTAACTCTTTAAAGAGGAGCGGGTGGGGAAATGGAGCTGCTGATCAGGATCCCTGATATCACCTGTCCCCTTGGAGCAGCAGAGTCAAGCAGAATTAAAAGGGAGGGACAGGTGATGTGTATTGGAAATTAAGTGCATTTTTAATAGGACTGGTTAGGAAAACCAGAAACCAGGGAAAAAATGGGTCTAATTCCCAAGTACTCTAACTTTTTCAGTTGTATTTTTTTAAAAGGAAATCTATAGCTTATATTTTTCAGAAAAAAATATATGTGGTAAAATCAAAACTTCTTTAAAAAGCTTCATTCTCCTTAAGACGTCAGTAGAAAAATGTTGAGTTTTGTGACTTTTATGTCTCTCGAACTCTTTCTAGGTAGCTTTGTTGCAGTAATAATAGAGACTTCAGCCCAAAAGCCAGTCTGATTTATGTAGATGTAGCAAAACTGTTTTGTGACTTGCTGCTTTCCCTCTAAGCTGCACTTGACCTCAGGCTTTAGTTAAATACATCTTATAAAAGAAAACTGTAGTGCAGGGGAAAAAAGCCTTCGATTTCTGAAAGCTTCAAGTGTCTCAGTGCTTGTCTTGATAGAGCTGAATGGTTTAGAGTGCTTTATGTGTGAAATGTAAAGATACAATATATTTATACTTTCTTGTGAAATGAAAAAAACCCCACGTTTATACCATCTTAGAGCCGTCACTGTTTTTGTGAGGCATCATATTAAATGCATATGTTAATTTTATACATTGTGCGCACCTTGACATTAATGTCTTGGAAAAGCTGGCCACGGGGTCCAATATTATCAGATTTTTTCCATGGCATGAGAGAGTTGGGACTCTCCTTTTTGCTTTCAAAACCATCTTTTCCCACCAGCAGTCATGGCACGGCAGCGCCAACAAATCTGTTTCACTAATAATGACTGTTTGGTGGAACAATGTAATGAACTAACTGGCTATCCTACCCTGAAGGCTGAGGAGTTGCTGGCAGGGGATCAGATCCTGCTCCAAACTGCTCAGGCTTCCCAAAAATGTCCTGCCTGGAGCTGGCCAGGCTGATCCTGGGATGATCCACTGCTGCCCTGCTTGGGGGCAGCTGCCACCTGGAGAAAGGGGCTGCTACTTCAAAGGTTGCAGCTGCATATTGATGGAATCAGCCTTGCATCATCCTTGTGTGATCCTTGTGGGTCCCTTCCAACTCAGAATGTCCTAGGAAATGGAAAAGTAGTGTGCAGGTTTAGAAAGGACCACTGAAAGCCTCTAGGTTTGTCTCTCATGAGTTCTGCTCAGCTGTCTGTGTCTTGGCCAAGTGTGGACGATGCTGGAAACACCAGCCAGGCTCCAGTGCTGCTTTCACTCTTCTGCTGGGGCCTCAAGCCTGTTTCTGTTGCAGAGTAAGAAGTTTCTCTCCCTAAAAAAAGGAAATTTATTTGTTGTTTTCATTTCAAATCAAAATTCTTTTTGTTTGTTTGTTTTTTGGAGTTCCCAGATGCTTTGCTGGTATTGACAGCTCTGTGAGGTAACTCCTGTAGCCAGCCTGAATCCCCTGGATATCAGTGAGACCAAAATGGAGTCAGGGATATGTTCCTGCCCATGGCAGGAGGTTGCACCTAATGTTTTTGAAGGTCCCTTCCAGCCCAGACTCTCTATGATTCTGTGTGTCTGGGATCAGGTTTGCTCTTGGAGAGGTTCTGATTGCGCTGCTGCAGACACAGCATGGTTGGCTGAGTCTTTTCTCCTGGTTTGTGGATTCAGTTGCCAAGTTCCAGTTTTGGCCTTCACAAACAGGATTCTGGCAGCTCTTATAGGGCTCTTTGTGATCCTCAAGCCAGGCTGTCTGTGACCCCCAGTCCTTCTCCTTCCTCTGTCCCATGGGCTGCAGCACTTTGAGCCCATCACCCACTAAAATGAAGCTGCTGGGAGAATTAGTCTGTAAAGCCTATCACCCTTGGTGTGTTCTTCTTGCCCAAGTGTGGCCTTAGGTCTTGCTTGAGTTTTACTGTTGGGTATCAACACTCAGCATCAAGTCCCTGGTGCTGAGGATTGAAAACTACTGGGCTTTGCTATTCACTGTCATTTAAATGGTTTAAAATGGTACTGCTACAAAATGGTCAAATAACTTGGAGTTGTGGAATATCTGGAGTTGGAAGGGACTCACACTGATCACTGAGGTCAGATCCTGGCCCACGAATCACAGCTCCTCAGTCTTTTCCATCTGCACCAGCTTTAGCACCCATGGAGGATGATGATGTTCTTAGCTGGTGGTACCTGGACCTCTGACCAAGCCTGGCCTGCTTCTAACACGTGTGTTCTGTGTCATCCCAGCCAAATGGATGAGTGTGAAATTAAGGAAATTGTGTTCTACTGCTGCAGACACATCAACAATGAGGGGAAGGAGAGTAATTGATACATATATTAAAAAAAAAGGAAGGGATTTTAGCAAATCCTATGCTTATTATATTTCCTTTTCTTTCTCTCTAATTTTCCCTGAAAATAATCCTGCTTATTCATGATGCTGCTGCAATAATTGAACTCCTGTAGGGAGAGAAGGGGAGCGGGGGGGGGGGGAAAAGCTCCCATATAAATTAAGCCTTGGGA
>JAWWEW010000023.1:2198687-2216549 GCA_035583185.1 Anabacerthia variegaticeps | reverse complement strand
CACCCCCCCCCCCCCCCCCCCCCCCCCCCCCCCCCCCCCCCCCCCCCAAAGCTCCCATATAAATTACTCCTTGAGACCTGTTCTGTTTTGACAGATGTCAAGGCTGGGTAGCTAAGCTTGTTCTGCTGTTGGTATGAAAAGGCCTTGGTATCACTAGGATGCAGACTAATAGCTTGCTGTGCTTCTCAATGTGGATAGATTACATTACAACTGATTTTTTTTCTGTATTTTTTTCCCCTAGTCATAACCTGGTGACTCACAGAATAAATATTCCCTCATTCTTTTGCAGAGTGTTGCTGCCAGAGTGGGAAGTTAAAGGGGAACAGAAAGGCTGTTGGATAAAAACAAAATACTTGTGCTCTGTTAGTGTTTCTGGTGGAATTCAGGAAAACAGTATTAGTTAAATTAGTAGAAATCTGAAGGAAGCAATTTGTTTCTGGACATTAAACTTCTGATTATGCAATTAATATTTAGAGTGTGTTGGCTCTGGGTGATAAATATATGTGGCCTTCACTAAAACCTCTTGATTTTAATAAGTATTTGGAAAGTATTTTAATCTTATTGTTCAGGAGTTGTCTCTTCTTTGACTTTGTTTTACTTATGCAGTAAATAGAGGGCACTAGACTAAATAAGTGGATTTTCTGGGGTTTTGAGCTGCTCACACCCATCACAGATGAGGGACCCTCCATCTCTGCCACCTTTATGGCATGTTCTCCTTGGCTTTATTTCAGAGAGGAAGTTTTTCTCTGTGATTTCCACCAGCCTTTCTGGATTTGTTCCTCCTCTGAGGCTTTTGGCTTGTGCTCACCTTTAGTTGCTGCCTGTTGCTCCTAAATACTGAGGCCTTTGGATGTACCAATTAACTTCATTTATAAACTATAATTTAGGAAGAACTTCCCTCCGAAAAAGTGGTGTTCTGTTGCCAGTTCTGGGGTATTTTGGGGTGTTTAATGAATCCTCTGGAAGAAGGGATAATTTCATACCAGGGATTGCTGATTAGTGATGGAATTGCTGGGAGCAAGGAATCCTGACTGCTCCTTCCAGGGAAGGGAGGTTTGTTGTGCCTGTCACTAATGACATTCTGCTGCCCTTGGGAAGTTTCTGTGAGGCTTTGGCTGCTGCCTTGTATATAATATCAATTTTATCACACCTGCCTCCCTTGCTGTGCACTGTGCAGAGCAGCTGAATAAGGTAAAAAATATACTTATTTGTTTGGTAGTTCTCTGCTGGATATTAAGGCTGCAAACTTGTATATCAGTTTCCTGCTCTCAAAATCCTGTGTATAAGCACCTTTTCTAGCAGGTTGTTAAGGTCGAGGTGGCTTTTGTGGGTATTGCTTCCAGCTTTCCCTGGTGGAACCCAGGACTTGCTAAATTGATTGTCTTCAGGACTGATTATGTAACAGTTCTCTTTAGTCACAATTCAGCATTTTTCAAAACAAGAGGGAGGTGGAAGTAGAGGTGTTTCCTTGGATATTTGCTGCTTTTCCAGTGGGGCACTTGCTGTCCTGGGCTGTTGGGGAGACTCCAAGAGCAGTGTGTTAATGTGCCTGTGATGGTTTTCATAGCACTGATTAAATGGGAACACAACAGTGTGTGGGCCACTGAAACTTTAGCTCCAACCCTTTGCTCCCCAAGACTTTGGAGAGCAATGGGTTAAAAAAAAAAAAAGAGGAAAATTTAAAAAGAAAAATGCTCCTTGTTGTGCTGGGGTACTGCTGAGATGAGCAGGCTCCCCTGGCCTTGTGCCCCCAACACCAAACACCCCCAGCTCGTGTTGGTGGTGGCACCTGCACATCCAATGGGACTTTGTGGTCCAGGGTTCCAAGTCTTGATTCTTTAGTGGTGTCACTGTCATGTGTTTGTTCACCCAGCTTTGATCAGTGTTGGTGGAATAGAGCAGTGGAAAGGTAAATCTCTTATTCATGCTGATGCTGTTTTACATGAAAGAATGGGGGTAGCACCAGGAGGTGTCTATTTTGTGGCTGATGTGGACATGTTAAACTTCAAAACCCTCCCTGTAACTCTGCATGACCTACTTGTGCAACTTCTTAGCAATTCTTAAAAGAAACCAAGTTGGGAAGCAAAAGACCTTGTTTTTTTTTGGAGAACATGGTGTTGAGGGAGTATGTGGGCGATCTGAAATGTCTTCGGGTTTGCAAGGACAAGGAACAAATTAAGAAGAAGAAAAACAAACAATTTAATGGTGATGGAGCTGTAGCTCCAGCAAGGAGAGGCTGTGGGCGTAGATCCATTTTATCTTGCTGCAGAACATGATTCCTCAACACAGAAGGTCATAAAAATCTCACTGCTGAGTGCTGGAAGACAATTTTACTAAAAGTTTAAAATGTTTTATTAACAGTAAATATTTAAGGCCTTCATTTACAGCAATCAGGGGACTATATGAATACATACCTTAGCTTGCAAATAAGCGCTAAATTGTCACCTCAAATAAAAACCGAATGGTAAAACATGCAAAATGAACTGTCAGGGTTGCTAATTATTATGTGTTTTGCAGACATTAATTACTCAGAACCCGATTTGTTTTTCATCACCGACCTTTCTTGTTTGGTGTTTTGTAATTGGTTGCAAGTGATTAGAGAGATTTCTGATCACTTATAATTTTTGCTTCTGGCACTTCAGTTGCAGTAAGGAAACATCTAATATGATGGAGTGATAGGAGCAAGAAGTGAAGGGGAACTAATGGTGCCCTCCCTTCTGTGGTAGGTACAGCTGGGTGACTTCTGCTTGTGCTTTCATGCAAAGAATCCCTCAGGTGTGACATTGGGCAATGTCCCTTGCACTGTGTCCTTCAGCTGAGACAGGCTTTGGCCAAGCAGAGACTTGAAAGTGCAGAAATGCAGAGTGTTAGATCCCATCTGGTGGCCCTTTACAAAAAAAGCTGTGGGTTGGTGGTGTTTGGAGAGCTCAGGCAACCTCAGCTTCCTGAGGAGAAGGAGTTGGGTCTTGGACAGCATTAGAGCTGCTACATGGGCTCTTGGCACCTCATTAAAAATTAAGATTATAAACCTCTGGTGATGGTGACTGAAATGTGGCTGTTGCCTTGTACAAGCCACCCCCTCCTGCTGCTTGGAAAACAAGATGATGTTGTTACGTCTTGGTAGTGAAAAAAACACAAGCAAAAAGCCCTGACTGTATCAGAGGAGGATTTTCCCTTTGTGTCATCAAAGCCTGACATGTTGAGTTCCAATAACCTTTGGAAGTTGATGTGCTGTATGCAAATGAGGCCAGGATCTCTTAATCAGCACTTTGGAGAGACACAGGCACCTCTCCCAGACAGCAAGAACCAATTTAGAGCCTTTCCTTGCTTTGCATTGCAAGCAGGAGGGGGATGAACACATCATCATCCTCTGCCAGCGCAGCCTCCTTGAGTTATTCTGGGCTCTGCCTGATACACAGACTCCTCACCTGGGTTTCCATGGGAAAACAGCTTTGGAAAAACACCCTTCCAACAGGTGCCTCTTCTCTGTGCGCTGGCAGTTCTCCTGAGCCTACTCTGAAGGAGCAGGGAAGCTCATTTTGGGTAATAGAAGACAATTTTAAGGGTTATGTAGTTTACAGGTTTATGAACCAGCTGGTGAATCCCTTTGGGATTTTGCTGTGACTCCCTCCCAAGAATTCTGATGTCTATGGATTTATTATCAATCTGCAGCCACACAGGTCAGCGTTCTGTTCATTTGTGAAGCAAATGACATCCAACAAGTGGCATTGCAAAGCCTAAAAATCCAATCTAAATGGAATGCTCATCCCTGCTTGATGAGACAAAATACCAGTTTGAAATATTTATTTTTCTCTTTTTTGTTAGAATAAATTATGTGAGATCTCTATTTTGACAGCATTTTGCTTGGAAGTTAAACCCATCAGTCCCTGGGAGAGCTGGGGTGGGGATTAGGCTGAGTTTTTCCTCTGTGAGATGGATGACACTTACAAAATGCTTTTGGCTGACTCACTAAACAGTGTTTAAATGCTCAGGAAATGCTTCTGCATCTGGGATTTACATTTCAGCTTCAGAAAACTGTCTCTTCCGTCTAGCTCGCACAATCAATCCATTGTTTTATTAACAATGTTGGAATTCATGAGCAGGAGGCAAGCCAGGGATGCAAGTGCTGCTGAGGATTGCTGTGCCTGGGCTGCAGGTGGGAGAGGATGCTGGTCCAGGGGGTGAAACTGGTGGGACTTCAGAGTCCCCATCCTCTGGCTTTGGCTTTGAGAGGGCAGCAGAGGTGGGCGGGCATGGGCTTTGCTGGGAGGAGAGTCCTCCAGGAGCAGCAATAGGGAGGGCAGTGGAGCAGTGGCAGGGAACATCTCTCCTCATGGAAGCTGCCAGGGCTGCTGGATAGGAAAATAAGCAAGAGCAGGTTCAGAAGCACTTGTTCTGGGCTTTTTAATACAGGTTAATAGTCCTCAGGATGGGGTTCTCTGGTTTCTTTAGCTTGTTAAGTGAAGAATATTGGGCTTGTAAAAGGGGGAAGGTTTGAGGGATATCAAGTTCATATTAGAAGCAGGAAAAGCACCTAAACAGCATTCAGGGGGGTTGAGATAAAGGCAGATCTGCAGTCTGAGGGCTTCAGGAGTGCCTAATTGGAGACTGGACTGAAGCAGAGAGATGCAGACTCTCCTAGTTCCTTATTTAATCTTTTTAAAAAACAGTGAATTTGGGAGATAGGACAAGTCCATGGTGTGGCAGGCAATAAAAACTGGTGCCAGATAGGCTGGGTCCATAAACCTAAAGCCAGACTAGAGCCAGGGACAGGAAAAAGACACAACAACTTATTTGCTGATTATTTTCATGTTTGAGTTTTGGTTTGGGGATTCAGAGCCTGGTGGATCAGTCATGTTCCTGTTGTTCCAGGCTCAATTTCCTCCCACAGAAACCCCATCACCCTGACTCTGCACTCTTCCCTCCCAGTGCTCTGAGGAAAGATGCATTAGGAATGTCAGCATTTGCATATTATGCTAATAAACTTCCAGGTTGGAAATGCACCTCAGGTTTCAGAGGGATAACTTCTTGTGGCTCAGTCTGCATTAGTTTGTGTCAATATAAACTTGGAGCATAACGTATGGATTTGTGCTGGCAACAGATGAGAGATCAGCACTTCTCCAGGCTCTCCTCAGTGCTCCCTGGTGCCAGCTCCCAAAGAACTGCCTCCACAAAAACAGAGTGGAGGGGTTTTTTTGTGCAAATACACAGTATTTCTGTGAAATGAAGTGCTGCCTCTCTATTTTTATTTTCTGTCCTTAAGTGATTTTTTTTTTTCCTTGAAGAATGTGCTATTCCCTTACATGAAATGAGGATTGCACAAAACTGAGTTTCTTTTCAGGTTTTTTGGAAGTTGTAGCTTCAAGAACGACTGCAGTGGTGACTGGGGAGCTGCATTAAAAGAGAGTTGTTGCCTTTTCCTTTGGAGACAACTTCCTATCTGTGTTCTGAAGTTTTTTCAAAGCCTTCTGTTGACAAGGGATGCAGAAAATACTGAACCTGCTAAACTCATTTTTAGTGTTCTGTCTTCTGTAGTGTCACCTAAGGCAGAGAGCACAGTGTGTGTCCCTCAGTACCTGCTCCACAATGCTTTTCCCTTGGGAGGAAGGTGTGTTTCTGAATTCATTGGCCAAACCCTCCAGGCTATGGGAGGTTTTTTATTATTTATTGAAATTCCTCGGGCACTGCTGATGTTTGGGGGTAATGCAATTTAAATGCTTTAGCTTTTCCAGCCTGGAAGTCCAGCTTCAGTGCTGCTTGTGAGGATAATGTACAATTGCTTTAATCACCACCTTGGACACAGATCATTGAGGTTGGAAAAGCCCCCTAAGACCAAGTCCAACCATTAACCCAGCAGTGCCAGGTTCACACTAAACCATGTCCCTGAGAACCACATGGCAAGGTTTTGGAAAGGGCAATGTTCAGCCTCTTGCAGTTACTGTGGGATGAAACACTGTGCTGAAATCAGCACGTTCTGAACTTGCCTGTTCCCTGGTCTAAGCCAAGATCTCTCCACCGAGGCGGGGTGTTCAAAGAAATTGTCCATAAAAGTGTTTCTGTTGTTGGAATCTGAAGTTTCTGAAGGATTTGAGGAGGTCTGTGCTGCTGGCTTGATCTGTTAAGCAGAAACAAGTCATAATGTAGGGTGTTTTTTTTTAAACCAGTCACTGTTACCTCAAAATTAAGTATCCAAAGTGCCTGATGGGCATATGGGAGATGAGATCTGCTTGAGTGAATATCCACCCAATGTGAGCAGCTCCAGCAGAACAAAGCAATAATAAACTTAGTAGTAATTGCATTTGCTGAGGTTGTGGGGGAAGAGAAAAATGAAGATTTGATCCAGAGTCTCCCACATAAATGCCAAAAAAAGCCATTCTAGCTCAGTTTTGCACACACAGGCGTGACAGGGATTTAAAAACAAAAGCCCAAAGCCAACCCAAATGTAGCTCTGAAGGTTGTGTGGCAGGTGTTCTGTAAGAAACCTCTTGTGCTTTGGCTCTTGGCCCCGTGTGCCCACAATCCAGGGATACTTCTGAGATGAATACACAAGTGCTGAGAAGATCAGAATTTTCAGAGTGAAAAACTGGAGGTTTCTTCTTGTTTTCAGCAGCAAGGGATGGATTTTAGGCACCTAAAAATACGTAGCAATGTTGGTGTTGGAGCATTCCTTAACTTGTGCAAGTTGTTCTCCAAAACTTTCTCTGACTGAAGTGATAAGTTGAACAGTTACAGTAAATAGAGTAATATTTTGATTGGTACAAAACCTTTCGTTTCTTCTTGATGTCTAATTAGTGCAGCTCTGAATGTCAAATATTTATCTGCTTTACCCAGCGTTGTGCTCACTTTGGTGGGGCTCCATCTGGCTCTGCCTGCCTGGAAGCCTGTTCCTCTAGGGAAGAGCTTTCCCAGACTCTGCTCTGGTGCTGGATCCCACCTGTTCCCCTCCAGGTCTCCTGAACTGGAAGGGAGCTCTTCCCTCTGGCAAATCCCTGTGGAAAGCAGTGCTGTGAGAACCACAAGAGAGCTGGTCAGTGTGCAGTGCAGGCTGGGAGGTGTCACCCCATGTCCTCACCAAGGGCTGCTGATGGGTGTCAGTGGTACCAATAGGTTAAATGAAGACATAATTATGCATTTACACTGCAAATGATGTAATTGCTTAGCACAGAATGTGGTGGAGAAGCCTTTTGTACCTATAGAATATCACAGGATGGTTTGCACTGGAAGGCACCTCAAAGCCCACCCAGTGCCAACCCCTGCCATGGGCAGGGACACCTTCCACCCCATCCAAGCCCCATCCAACCTGGCCTTGGACACTCCCAGGGATGGGGCATTCTCTGGGTAACCTGTGCCAGGGCCTGCCCACCCTCACAGGGAGGAATTTCTTCCCAAAATCTAATTGTCTAGGGATTCTCAGGGACTTTAGTAGCAGCTGTGCTACAGACTGGAACAGAAACAGGGGGATCCTCTGGTTGTGAATTGATACTGAGTTAGAACCCACTCTACAACCCTTCAGGGAGGAAATGCATGCTTGTCTTTAGGCAAGGTGTCAGACTTTTCTTCCCTGCCTCTCCTATCTGGGATAATGGTGGTAGTGCAAAAATAAAAGCTGAAATAAAGCTTATATTTCTTTATATTACAGTATGTTTGCTGCATCATGGTGCTCACTGAATTCTGCTTTCATAAACACCCCTTCTCCATCCATCAGGTTCTTTGTGTGACCCACAGCCAGCTACCAAACACCTGAATCTATATGAATAAAACATCTATTGAACAAGTTTCCCATTTTTTCCCCCTACTTTTCAGGATCTGATTAGTGTGTGGTTTGGATGATCTTGTGAGAGCTTCCTGGGGAGTGGCTGTGCTTCAGCCCTTGCTTTGGGGTCTGGGTTGGTATGCTGTCAGCTGAGACCTGCACTGAGGTGGCATTTCCAGCCTTTAGTCAAGTCAGAGTTGGGGAGAACAAGGCCAGGTATTCCCAGGGGGAATGGTTGGACCCCAGGGTGGAGTTTGCAGCCCAGCAATGGGCTGGGGAATGGTGCCCTCATGTTGTGGGGGAACTGAATAAGAAATCCTGGGAGAATCCTGTAGAGGACCTGCCCAGGTTAATGCTTTTGTCTTGTGGCACTTTGAAAATGCCAAACTAAAAAGAATCCAAGACAGCCTCTTTGTCTGCAAAAGAAATAAACATTAACAAGAAGGGGTTTAATGTATTAAAATATTACTATAGCTGACTGTCCCTATGAATTTGTGCTTTCAGGTACTGGAAATTTGACTGAAGCCTACAAATTTGACTGAAGTCTGCATATCATGCACTGCAGAAGGTAATGACCCTTTCATACTAATTTTGATGTGTTGGTGGCACTGATTTCTCTTTATTCTTAATATCATTGCTTTGATTGTCGAAATGGTTGCATTGTTTGTGCCTCAGACTAAAGAATCTGCTCCTGATTTTCACAGTGCCCTGACAGTGGATTTCAATTGCCCTTTTTAAAAGAATATATGTCTGCCTTCAAGTTTTTGGGATGTATGTGTTGTATTTATGCAATACTGCATTGAAAGGTTTATGACAACACAGAACAACTTGTCTTCAGCTCAGCTATTTTTATAAATGAACCGTTCTTTAAAAGGATGGATACAAGTTTTAGAATGAATCTTTTACAAAAGGGTATTGATATTTTGTTATCAAGAGCGTTTGGGGGATTTTTTTCTGGTTATGCTCTTATTTTTCTTGTCAAGAGATTTTCAGAATTGGTGTTTAATTACTCATTGAATGACTGAACTCATAGTTGAATTAGCCAAACAAACCTGTGGCGTTTCTGAAACTCAAATTTTCATAATGGCATCTCAGTTTGAATGTCAGAGGGAACCAACATTGTTGGTGCGAAGGTGGGGTTTGTTCTCTATAACCTGAAATTGGCTTGAGGGGCTTTTTTCCAACCTGCTTTTAAGTATGAATTATGTTTCCTAAGGAGAACAAAATGTTTTCAAAGCTTACCATTAAGTATTTGGAAAATAAATGCTGTCTCCCTTCTTAGCTTTAGGTATTATTTTTGTATCTGTTCAAAGAGGTTACAGGTGCCTTCTGCTAAAGATACTTAATTAATTCAGAAATTTCTGCTTGGTCCTGGGTGGTGTTGGCAATGAAAACTGGAGATATGAAGTAAATCTTCTTAGCCTGGGCCTTTTGGAATGTGCAACGCCCTCGTAGCATGAGGTTCTCCAAGACAGTGTGAGAAATTCTGTGATCTATCACTTTGTAGTGGTCTGAAAGGAAAAGCTTATTTCTTAATATAAAAGATAACTTTGAATAATGGACTCCTCATCCCTTTGGACAGTACTCCTAAATTAGCCTCGGAGCCCTTTCTCAGGTGCAATCTCATTTTCAGGTTCCCCCTGGTAAAGAGGAGATGCTGATCCCCATTTCATTTGGGAAGCGTTCTCAAGCTGCTGATGAAAAGTACTTGTGAAGAGTTAGGCAACCTTGATTAATTGAGCCTGAATAAGAAGTGCAGGATCAAATCTCAGGATATTATTTTTAGGCTGCAGACTTGTGTTCTGCATTCCAAATCCTTCAATGCCAGTGTGATAGGAGGTGTGGAGGGCTGGGGCAGACACTTATATTCATACTGGGAATGGCTTGCAAATGCTGACACCACCACAGACAGGAGGGTGGAAATTGCTTTTTGTTTACAGAGAAACATAACTATTTGGTAAACACTTCTCATTAGTGAGAATGTGACTGGAATTTGTGTGAAATGCCTCCATCCAGGCATTTGGATTGAAGTGATATTTTAAAAAGCCAACTGTGCATAAGCACTGGGTGAATGGGAGTGACTAAAAGTTCATGGATGAGCTGTGGAATGTTTAGGTCTGGGACCAGCAGGCACAATTGGGTTCTTGTGGTGTGTGGGGAGTGGAAGAGCAATCCATCCAAGCTGCTGAGATGTCCTGAGCAATGAACTCCATGGACTTTGTGCATCTGAATCCTGCCCTTTGGAGATGGGTCTTGGCCAGCAGCAGCCTTGAGGTCAGCCTTGTGCTTCCAAAGAACAAAGCACAGCATGTTTTTTAGGAAAGAGTGGTCACACGCTGCTGTGCTGGGCAAAATTTCACACGTGGGGGCTGCAAATTCAGCTTTTATACCCATTTCATCCCCTAGGGAGGGCAGCGTTTTGTTAGCCACACTCCTCAGCAGCACAAGGTCCTTGCTAAGCCATAAGCAAGGCCCTGGGAAAGGCAAGTTTTTGGGGTTTTGCTTCTGGTCTGGTGAATCAAAACTGGCTGTTGTTGACCAAAGTGACTCAATAAATAGATTTGATAGGAAACATTTGTGCCTTGTAACGGTATAATTATAAAATTCAACTTTATTACCTGTCAAGCTAATTAAAACAGCCACAGGTTAAGAGTCTTCTTAAAGCTTGTGGCATCTGTGCATTGTATTCAACAGCCAGGCTTGGAGTGTCACTTCAATTAGAAATCCTCCAGCAGACACTGCTCAGTTGTGCTGCAGGAATGTCCTGGTGCTGGATGTGCTGGGTAATGGCTCTAGGAGAGCAAATGATGATGACACAGCCTGAAAAGCACTAGGTCAGGGCACGGTTTGAAGAGATTGGGACCGTCTTCCCTGGCATCCAGCAGAGAAGGGGCAGCTCTCTCTTTCCTTGGTGTGTGTCTGTGTCTTGCAGCTCTTGGCTGCTTGATCTGGGGAGCTGCCACTCTTTCCAGGTGGGAACACACTGGGTTGGGAGTGCTGTGGGCTGGGGTGGGAGAGGATTGATTGCTTGGATGGAGGCTCAGGGCATGCAGCTTTTACAGTGCTCCTTCAAAGACAAGGGTTGGTTGTGATCTCCAGCATCCTTCTGCTTCTCCAGATCCACAACTGTCCCCCTTCCCAGGCTCCTTATTGTCACATGTGTCTGCCACCATGTCCTCCTACTCCTTCCCTAATTCTCCTCTGAACATCTGCTGTGTCCTTTCTGGATTATATCCCACTCTCCTCCCATCCCATTCCTTTCTCCCTCTCTGCCATCCCTTTCCTTAGATGACTCTTTCTGTCCTCTCAGCTGGGTTTCTCATGCCACCAGGGCTCCTTTCCATATGGAATGAAAACAGAATCAACTGTTCTAAAGTAATTTGAGAAACTGAATTAGTACAACTGCCATTGTATGGTGAATTTAATTGTGTCTTTTAGAAGATGAGCAGTCTTTGCCCTCCTGGAAGTTGCTCCTCAGAGGTAGTTTGATCACTTTACAGTAGACTGAAATGACAATTTTTGACACATATAACTTGGACTGTAAATTAATTATTGCAGACTGAGCATTTTGCTTGATTTTGGGGGGGATTTTTTAAATATTTTGAGTACTATTTCAGGTGGAATCCTCCTGACCTGACTTTTCATCCTGAGAACATGATGAGTAGAGAAGGCACCAATGAGATACTTGAACAAAACTTTGGATAAAGTGCTGTTAAGTCACGGGTGCCTCATTCCAGCAGCTGTGCAAAACTCCCTGAGTGTTTTCCTTCAGAATGTGTGTGAGGGGGTGTTGTCTGTGTTTCCTGGGGCTGAAATCACCCCAGGAAATGTCTGGTGAGGCAGCAATGCTTCTATTTCTGAAAGCCACCACAAGGAATAATTCAGCACAAAGCAAATCTGCCCTTCTGCACTTGTTTGATGTTGTAAAAGAGATTATTGTGGCCTTACAAGAAGGTTAAGATGTCATGAAGTTTAATATACTCTGAGAATAGCCCTGTTAAAGCCACTGTTGCTCGTGATTGATGAGGCAGGTTATGATGGGAGCTCTAAATCTTGTGTTTGTGTGTGCAAATTGCCATTTCCCAGCCCTTTCAAGGTTGCTGAGTTTATCTTATGGTGCAGCCCATGGTTAAGGATTTCGTGTTGCATTAGCCTTTGATTAAGGGGAAAGGAACTTTGATGATAAAATGCCCCTAACAGTGGTTCTGTGGACTAGCTTGGAATAACTTATCAGTCATTCTTCATGACTGAGAGCATGTTTGGGACATGAGGGTCACCCTTTGAGGATTAATTTTCTGAGATAAACAGCTAATGGCTGTTGGCTGATTATGGTCAGAAGCAATTATTAGGGTATTTTTCAGCTGCTCCTTGCTACAATAGAGAGTCACTAGGCTAAGTCTGAAGCTGCTGTTTAAATAGCTGGGTCAAGATGTGGCAGCCTGGATTCCAAGGTGGTGTTGAATGATAGGAGCTACTGCCTGCTCTGGCACAGGTGGGTCCTACCAGTTGCTTTTGCCTGTTTTACCTTATTTTTCCTACTCTCTGAACTTTCTGTACCCTCTGAGCCAGCAGCTCAAATGCCCAGTTGGCAGTTTTATGAAGTCCCCTGTAAATTCCAAAGTAAACATGTATTTTCTAGCTATGATAAAGAACATTTCACACTTGGCTTAAGTTTTTAGACAGGTGTCACTGCCTCCCTCTTTTCCCTTGGGCTTCAGGTTCCCTTTCTTCTGTCTCCTTTTTAAACTTCTGTCATCAGCTGAGCTGAGAGGTGTAATGGAACAGGACATCGTGAGGACAACTCAGGAGCTGCTGAAAGGTGGAGGTAAAAGTGGTAGGGCCTGAAAGCCAAAGAAATGTCTGTTTGATTCTCTTTAGTAAGAAAGGGAGAGCCTTAAACAACAGAGGTATGGGGTGCTGTGTCAGAAGCCCTGCTTAAAAGCACCGGGGAACTGTCTTAGGGGAGGGATTAGTGTGCTGAGAAACAAACTGCTGAATCACTGGAACCAAGGCAGCAACACAGAGTGCAGAGGCACTGCAAAAGTGATAAAATAGCTGCTGTCATTCAGTTAAAATCACAGTAGGATTTGCTGTTGGGCTTTATGTTTTTTTTTGGTTTTTTTTTTTTTTTTCTGAATTATTTAAAGATGTGTCCAAGAGGGAGCTTGAATGGGCACCACTCTGGTCACCAGTGATGTCCATAGTACAGATGAGAAAAGGTCTGAAATGCCCATGAAAGGTGCTGTGTCCTCAAGTGAAGGAGGGAGAACCTGCCTGGAGATGGTTGGATTTCAGTGAGATGAAACTGGTTTTCAGGCAGCATTTCATGCTGCAGGTGGGACAAGAAGCTTGGCCGTGGCTCTGACCATTACTGGAATGGCTTCTTTGCTATCAAATCTTGTGTTAATCATCTGAAATGCCTTGGATGTGCCCTCAGCGATTTTAAATAGCATCAATTAACATTTAGGAAATTAATTTCAGGCTCGTGGAATATTAAACATTTGCTTTACAGATGTAAATGAGGTGTACAGACTGAGCATCTCTCTTGCCCCTTAACCCAAATACTCGTAAGACAAAAAGTGCTCCAGTCTGCAAACATGAAGGTGTGTTTTTGTGCTGGAAATAGGAAATTACTGCTGCCAGGGTAATTAAGTTCTTTGCTCACATTTAAGGTTTAGAGAGGCCTGGGCTAGTGGAAGGTGTCCCTGTCCATGGGACTGGATGAGAACCTCTGGTTAAAAATTAGGAAATCAAAAACTAAACCAATGTCTGGATGAAACATCTGATCCTGCCAACCCTTTGTGGTTCATTGTGTAAGACTTAATGCTTTTTTTTCCCTCCTTTTAGAAAATTTGATACCTAGAAATAAACAACTCCAGTGGAAGTGAAGGTTCTTCAGAAAATCTGTAATTACTTCAGATTAATCTTTGCAGATTAAGATATGAAGTCTAATCTTTGCTAGAAATAACTTTTTCAGCCTTTTTATTGATAAAAAGATATTTATAAATACGATTCTGCAAAAGGGTGTCACAGTGTGATTTACTCAGGCAATGTTTCCCTGGTCTGCTTTTCCTGGTGCTCTCTGGGGTGAGGGATTTGGGCAAATGGATCCATTGCTTTCAAGGATCCTTGTGCCAGCTGAAGGCAGGAGAAGGATTTTTAAGTTGGAGGTTCAATTTTTTCATGTCAAGGGTCAGTTTTGAATGTTTTTTTCTTTGAATTTTGAGCCTTAGTTTTTTAGGATCACAGTTGTTTTTACTGAGAAGGAAAATAAGTTTGGTTTTTTTCTTTTGCTTAATTCATTCAAACTTGTAGTTGTTCCTACTTACACTGTTTTCAGAAGAATGTCTTCACCACTTTACTTGGAAATACCTCTTCTGTTTCAATTTCTCATCCTATTACTTTTTAAATGATTCAACTTCATGTGCCATGTTGCGAGTTCTGTTTTTGTAGCCCAGAGCTGAAAGGAGGGATTTGGGAAGGATCTGTAAGGTGATGCCCTGCTCAAGTTTTCTAGTAAAGTGTTATTTTAGGACTACTGAGTGGCAGTTGTCCTCAATACACCATGTGGCACAAAGAAGGAATTGGAATCTGACTCATTTTTTGTCTCCAGTCTGGAATCCCTTCTGCTCTCTTCTCATCACTTCAGCTCCCTTGCCACCTGCAAATCTTTTAGGACTTATCACTCGAGTCTCTCATCCACAGTTTTCCTTCCTCCTCCCATGCAACAACTCCTGTCCATCAATTATTCCTTTGCCCATTAGGTCTGTGTTTGCCTTTGTGCTTCCCACTCATTGCCAGCTCTGAACAAGCAGCATTTCACAGCACTTGTCCCTTACTGGCTTGTATTTATTTCGATAGTTGAGCTGCCCAGCACCAGAATTTCCTGAACAGGGAGCCTTACAGGCAGTAAATGCATTTCATGCACTACTGAAGTTAATGGGAATTTGGATCAGCTTTGTGATGTCCCACTTCAAAGTAGTTCAAAGATCTCTTATTTCCTCATTTTCCTCTTAATCTTCGTTGCTCTCATTCCACAAGAATTACCACAATTCTACTGTTATCGCCTGCTTTGATACAACAGATCTTATCTTCAGCACAGTCCTTGAAGTCTTTTTTTATTTCCACGGAAGCAGAAGGGGGAGAAAAACTCTTTTCATGCCGAACAGATGTGTCCTGATTTTCTTTGTTTTTATTTAGGTTTTGCCACAGTCTGTTATGCTGGAATTAAAACACCTCATCAGAGGCTGGTGATTAGAGCTACCTTTTTCTCTTCCCCTGTAAAATGTCATTATAGCATCTTTTTCACTTCTTCTTGGTGACTTCTTTTGCAGCTCTTAGACTGCAGTAGGCTGTACCACCTGAACTCAGGCTTCCACCATTGACAACCTTATCTTAGTAATTATGTTTTAATACTGCTGCAAGACTATATTGTTCATAATTCATTTTCATGCATCAAGATCTTACACGTGCTAATCTTTAGTATTCAAGCATCCTAAATGGCTTGGGTGGTCTTGGAACCATCTTAGCAGGACCTTGCTCCAATGTTAGCAGGTGAAAGATGAGGAAAATTAGTCAATTAGGAAGAAATTCCTCCCTGTGAGGGTGGGCAGGCCCTGGCACAAGTTATAGCTGTGGTTGTGTCATCCCTGGAAGTGTCCAAGGCCAGGTTGGACAGGGCTTGGAGCACCCTGGGCTGGTGGAAGGTGTCCCTGCCCATGGCAGGGGTGGGACTGGATGGGCTTTGAGGTCCTTCCAACCCAAACCATCCTGCAGGTGTTGTTACCTGGTTACATTTCATTTGCTGGTTTTCATATCTTTCCTTGGTGTGAACTCTGTATTTCCAAGCAAGGTGTCAGTGGTCTTTCTCAGAGGACCTCTGGCCAGTGTTGTCCTCTCTGAGATGTGACCCTCTGCTCTCTCCCTGCTGCTGGGACAGTCTGGGCATCCCTGTGCTGTCGCCTGGTTCCTGTGGCAGCTCATGCCATCGGTGAACACATGGCACATGTTCTCAGTGCTCAGGGAATCCCCAAGGACCTGCTGTCACCTTTGCTGCATTTTCATTTCCTTGTCTTTAGTGCTTTCTGCAGCTTGCTGCAAGTCACAAATCATGTTGTCTTTGCTGGTTATGCCACTCTGGCTCTGGCCAGGGACCTGCAGTTGGAGGCTTGGCTTGGATTTACTTGGAGACCTTTTTTCCCCCTTATACCCTGTGTTTGCCATCTGCATCCTTGTGTTTACCATCTGCGTTTTAGAGATACATTTCAAGTATTATACTGTATTTTCAACTTAGTTAATTGCACTGAAGTTCACTTTCTGCAGTAACATGGAGTGCTTGGAGTCTTTTGTTGTGTTACAGCCTGCAGCAGAAAAAATCCCCAGTTTCCAGATGACTTTCATTTCCCTTCCTAAGCCATTTGGGTGTAATTCCGCATTCTGATGCGCTCTCGGTGCTAAAGCTCTTTATGCTGTGGTGTATTTTTAACTAATGATGTGTCACTGCACCAGCTTGGATTTTCTTGTATCTATTCTGTAAACAACTAAAGTTCCTTTTAAGGGGGAGGAGGAGGCGAAGAAACGGTGCCAAAGAGTTCCAAGCAGCGTTCGTCTTCACGCAAGCAAAAGAGATCAGACTGGCCTAGGCCCAAATTAATTAAATGTTCCATTTAGTGGAAGATGTCAGTCAGGAATAGATAATACTTTCCATCTGAAGTGCTTGACTGGTGGAGAATAACATGTCTGTGGGAGCAGGCAGCTTCTTAATGTTACCCAAATGTCAAAACAGTAGGGAAAGTTTTGGGGCTGAGACTTGGGAGAACTTTGTTATCTCCTGGCAGGTTTTGCAGCTCCAACTTTTCCATTAAGAAGGGCAGCGTCAGCAGGGCTCTGGGGGATTCCAGGAGCCAGGAGGACCGGAGCATCGTGGCAGCCAAGGGATGCTCAGAGCAGTTATTCTTGGGAGGGGATTGCAGGGCCAGGGGGAGCAGCAGAACATGTGGGCTTGGAGGGGAACAGTGGGCAGAGTAGCTCTTACATTTATATTTGATGAACTGGCAATTTGGACATGCAATAAGGAGAGAAGAGGGAACCCTCTGGGAGAAATCTGAGGAAGGATTTACAAAGGGACTTGCTCCAAGGAAAGCAATATATTGACAAGGGGTTTTTCTTAGCAAAGTGTGTGTGGAGGGGAGAATGGAATGCTTCCCTATGTATAATTTTCTGTCCTAATTGAATATAGCTGTAGTTTCTTAACTTTATATAGCTATAAAATCAGTTACCTGGAATATGTCTTCTTAAATTGCAGTGCTCTAATCTCCCATACTGGAGAGCAGGTAACTAATAACCATTTACTGATGTAATACTGCCCTCTGCTTAAAGAATACCAAACTTCATTGCAGATTTGCACACTTAAAACAAAACATACCTGAGCAAAAAAAGCCTGTGAGTTTTGATCCAGGAGTTTGGATTATTTTGGTCTGGAAGGCCAGATCCCTGTGTTTGTGGGATGCAAAATGTGAGCACTCATTCAGTCAACTCTGCTGTGGGTGGATTGTTTTACCCATCTGGTGTTGTGGGATTCTTCTTGTAACTTCTGTGGTACTCTTAAAATGTTGATATAATAATTTTAGCTTATTATAAGAACCTTGAAGAGAGATTGTAAGGTAAAAGAATGAAGCTCATTTAGATATCCATGAAAATCAAAATGGCTCATTTTGATTAATCTCCTTGAAGTAAGTGTCAAAAAGGTGAAAAATTATTTGCTTCTCCTCTGAAAGGACTTAGTGCACTTCATTGTGCTCCTGTACACCAGGCATGGGTTTACTCATAGTGTATTTCATGGGGGATAGCAATATCTGAAATGACTATTTTCAGAGAGGGTGAAGAGGAGCAGTTTCCCATTTCACTTGGGGTTTTTTGTTTTAATTTGATCTGCTTGTGGTCCATGTCACAGACAAACTGTTTCACCCTGAACATCTTGGTTATGTACATCATGTGGGGCAGATTTAAATTAGATATTGGGAAGGGATTGTCCCCTGGGAGGGTGGGCAGGCCCTGGCACAGGGTGCCCAGAGAAGCTGTGGCTGCCCCATCCCTGGGAGTGTCCAAGG
>JAWWEW010000023.1:2163966-2198587 GCA_035583185.1 Anabacerthia variegaticeps | reverse complement strand
AGGAGGGTTTGGATGATGCTCTGGGGCACAGGGGGTGACTCTTGGGGATGGTCCTGGGCAGGGCTGAGGGTTGGACTGGATGCACAAAGAGACAGAGTTAAAGTTCTGTGTTCTGTATAAATATTAGATGTGATATGTTCTGCTTTATTAAGGAAACCTATTTGGCATCCTGTTACAGAAGAACTAATTGGGTCTGTAGTGAGAGCATAAATTAGGGCTGCCTTCTGCAGCACCACTAAGTTATGTACATCAGGCTTTGGAAATGTTCTAGGCATCTTTAGGAGAGTTGTGCAGTTTGAGTAAGTTTAAAAAATGGCAAAATAACTAAAGAATGTACAGATATGAGTCTTCTTCCCAAAGCCCAAGCATACAGTTGTACTATAAGTAAAATACTCTGAAATACATGAGTTATGTGAGGTAAAGAGTGTTTAAAGCTCCCATTTATCAGACCTGACCAGATAATTCCCAATTTGTAATCACTGGGCTAATTTAACATGATTTCCTTACAATAGGATATGTGAGGATTAATATCTTATATTTTGAGAATGAATTGGTGAACGTTTGTCCCCATAAAGATGTGGAGAAGTATGGGCAAGTGTGATGCTGTATGCTTCAGAATACAGGAAGGATAATGTGGAACTGAAGTGTCCTCTGTGTTTGAGGAGGACTCAGTTCATGGAGACTGGGGCAAAAGGGTAGTTCCCTTCTTTTTTTTCACTTAAATTGTATGAACCTTTGGGTTTCTGTTTTAATTTTGCCCATCTTAAGAGGAGGTCTGTTGTCTTTAAACTGGATTTCAGACTCTCTGTGGGAATGACATGTCTATTCTCAGATCTGTGTTCCCCCTCCATTAAGATATTGGATAAAATGCGTAAAAGCAGCCCGAGTGGAAATCCAAGCTTTGCAGTTCTCAGGAGAGCAGATGATGACCACATTGTACCAGTATGTGATCCAGCCCAGTTAACTTCCCCTCTCTTGAAGCCCCTCTGGGTCACAGCAGGAGGAAGGAATGGAATAATCTGGTATTAAACATTCCTCTGGCATGTGCTCATGGGGGCTGTAATGCCTGGGGAGCAGAAGGGCACCAGTGTGTTGGGTGAGTCACCATCTCAACTTTATCAAGTCTCCATAGATTCACAGAACCAGAGATTCACTTATGTTGGAAAAGACTTTGCAGATCCCAGAGATCATTAATTCACCACTGACCCATGTCCCTTCCAGGGATGAGGACTCCACCACATCCCTGGGTGACTCTGCCAGGGCTGGACAGCCCTTTCAGTGAAAAAAATTGTTCTGATACCCAATTAAACTTCCTCTGGCACAACTGGATGCTTTTTCATCTTGTCTCATTCCATGTCCCCCCTGGATCCCCCCCTCCTGTCAGGGAGTTGCAGAGCCAGAAGGTCCCCCCTGAGCCTCCTTTTCTCCAGGCTGAGCCCCCCAGCTCCCTCAGCCTCTCCTGGAGCTCCAGCCCCTTCCCAGCTCCATTCCCTTCCCTGGACATGCTCAAGTCTTGGCTGGTGGGGTTCTCCTGGCATTGCCTTTAGAGGGAGAAAATAGCAGCTGATGTTCACTTAAAAGCAGATTTATTGGGTAGGAATACTCTAAAAATCAGGAGCTCAGCCCAAGCAAGTTGCAAAGACTGCCAAGTTTGCAGTCTCGGTGAGATTTATTTAGGGATGCCCCAACTCTTCCACATAGGGATGTTTGAAGCACTTTTCCTGCCCAGAAGCAATGTTTAAGATGGATTTGGAGCCTCAGCATCAAGTTTCAGTATTTACCTCCAAGGCAAGCTTTTCACTAGACTGAAGCTTTAAGAGACTAAACTGGGGAGTTAAATACTTCAAGCATCTGTGGAGCTCCCTGTTCACAAAGGCGATGTTTTGGGCTTACAAAGGTGTTTTCAGTATATAATAATAGTGTGCCTAGAACATACCCTTTAATTAAAACAAAGGGATTTTGAGAGCAATGAAATAAACACACCTATAAAGTGAGTCAGTGCTCACAAGGTTTCCATTTAATCAATAGTCGTGTCGGCGGTGATTGCGACAACTTCAGTGCCCCATTTTAATCAGAGCTGTTTTTCCTGGCGCGGGGGTGGGAAATATCCTGATTAATTAATTTCTATTCCTGGAACGAGCCAGCCTCCCAGCAGAGCTCACCTGCACAGCTCGGTGACATGGCAATATGCACTGAAAATGTAAGTGGTCCCCGAGCTGGTGTTGTCAGACCCAAAGCAAAGCCCACGGCCGGGGCCGGAGCTGATTAATGAGTCTGTTCAGTCCAAAAGAACAAGTGGCAAAACTTGAGTGCTGGGGGAACCTGGTGGTGCTTTTGATGTGGTGGGTTTATTGAACGTTTTTCTTGCCTGGCTGGGAGCTATTTCATGACTCTTTATAGCAGGGGGTTTGATGTTGGGGCTATTTTAGAATAAAGAGCTTTTTGATTTGCATGTCCTGCCGGCTCCCGCAGCCTGTCCTTGCTCAGCAAGCAGGATTGTGCCTTGCTGTGCCTGGAGGGATGCTCGCTGTCCCCCATGCCATGCAAAGGTAACAGCCTGCCTTCCAGGAGCTACTGCTGGACTACTTGCATATAATTAGCAATGTTAACAAGGGCATTATTGTGCTAATTATTATGCCTAATTATGGAAAAAATAGAAAATTTCATGGCCACTTTCTGCTAGACAGAACTTAGAAGCTTTCCAGAGACTAAATACATTAATTAATCTCCTCTGTTTATTTAAATATGAGAATATGCTAAGATATTTTCTGTTTGGGGGGGGGAAGAGAAATGAAAATAAGTGACCTTCCTAGTGAAGCAGCCTATAAGTAAAAACAAATATAATCACAGAAATGTTTACAGTGATCCAGTTGATGAAACAACCCAGCAAGCAGCTGTAGGAGACCAGGATATAAACTGGACTGTGGGGAGGAAAAAAGAAGCCGGGGAGAGGAGACAGAAGCGTTTTATATTGGTCTTGGTGGCAAAAGTAGCTTATTGTGAAATTCTGGGGTAAAGAAGGATGGGCCTGGGAGGACTCTGATTTTAAGGGGCAGAAAGTACCCTGTGCCACTTGCAATATCCCACAGAGAAGGTCCCCCAGCTCGTACTGGGAGGGGGCCAATTCCAGTGCCAGGGCTACAAGCACTTGAGCAGGAATTGGGACGAGGGTGATGGTACACCCAGAGCATCCCCCCAGATCCAGCCTGGGGTCTTTGTAGAGTTCAGATTTAAAATGAAGAACCTCTTGAGTCTGATCCCAATGTTTTACTGCTCAAGCTCCACTGGAGTGGATGGACTTAGAGCCAGTCCCCAGCCGAAGTGCACGTGGCCCAAAGCTTTGGTGAGGGCTCTTGGGCGAACATAGTCAGCTTCTAAAGTCATCCAGTGGTTTATGGGCACCACTAAAATTGCAATGCCACCCTGTGCAAGAGCTTTATGTGCTGAGCATTCCAGGTAAGGAGTGAATGTAGGCAGCCCTGATGTTCCATATGCTTTTATTGGGCAGTTGCAATTGGCTCTTAGTTCATTAAAATCCAGGGGTGGATGTTATTGATGCACTGAGAGTGGCACCAACTGCTACGAACTTTCAGTGCAGGATCTGGTCATTCCAAACTGTAACTCAGCTTCCTTTTAGTGCTGCTCCATCACAGAGCTCCCAACTTCATCATCCTGCTCCTCCAGTTCCCCTTGAAGAGAATGAGAACTCCTTAAGTCCTTTTTCTCCCACAAGAGGCTAAGAATTCTGGCCCATCTGTGCCTTTTCAAGGAGTTCCAACAGGTGGATCATTTCTCTGATGGGGACTTTGAGCAGTGTCATTTAAGTAAGAACAGTTTGTGCTTTGAGCAGTTCAGGGAGGACTTTGGGGATAACTTTACCCATTTTATACCCCTTTCAGCCCTGTCCAAATTGCTTGTTTCCAAGAGATCAGTGCTGCATATTACAGGGAAATCATGGAGTCAAGAAGATCTTGTGCTCCACCATGTCTGACGCTGAGCACTCCAATCAGTTGACTCAAATATTCATTATGAGAGCAAACCCCTGCTGATTGTAATGAGAATTTTGTCTGCATTAAGCTTTTGTGACTGAGGCTTGAGTGGTGCTTTAGACTTCTGAAGAGTCTTTCAGGATCTTGGCTCTAAAATAATCTCTCCTAAAAATAATGCAAATTGCTCTTAAAATCTCATTCAGAAATGGTGGTGTTTTTCCAGTGGGTCAAATGGACTTTGGACCAAGACACAAAACTTTGTTTTCTGTGGTTTACTTTAGGATAAATATATTTGTGTGTGCACACAGCTGTAGTGCAAGTCAGTGCACAAATGGTCTTTGAATCACACAGGGCTAATTAGGAGAGCCATGTTGTGGCTGAATTAATTAGCTAATCCAAAAACTCATCCTTTTTGTGAAAACCATTCAAAAAAAGTACAATTTGCAAAATACTTATTCAGTCTGGAGGCAAAAAGTTACACAGAGAAAAGGAGGCTGCGATGAACACTTTATTGTTTGACTGTCTTAGAAATGCTGTCACTTAAAAGGCCCAGAAGCTGCCAAGGGAAGTTTGTGAAACCTCCAATTTGACTTTTTTTGTCTCAAAAAGGCTTTGAATGAGCCTTAACTTTTTTTGACAGAGCTGTGAAATTTCCTGGGAGTTCTCTGGGAGTGAATCTCCCCATCCCTCCTGTCATTAAAGCAACGGGTTCCTCGAGGGACTGCTGAGCACCCAGGGGGAAGAGACAAAATGCTAATGATACAAGCGATAATTACAGCTAATTAGAGATTGGGAATGCAGATGGAGGGAACAAGGGAAGCTAAAAATTTGGCGGTTGTGTTGAGTTTATAATCCTAACAAAGTTAAAAAGGTCTGGTAGGGGCAGGAGTGACCCTGGGGCTCTTCACACACCTCTGGCACTGGGGGGGAGTGTTTTTAAAAATAGTAATATTTCAAATAATTCTGCCGTTTGGGATGGGAAATGTGGGAATGGCCCACACCAGCAGTCTCTCCCATACCTTAGAAAAGGGAAGCCTGGCCCTGCCAAGACAAAGGTGTCCAAATCAAGTGGAGCTTCTCCCAGTCCTGAACAGGTGTCTGGGCAATAGTAAAGGAGATTTTTCCAAAACACTTTTATTACCATAAAATTGAGTAGGAGAAGCAACTTTGCATGAAGGATAAGATTTAATGGAATGAATTAAGATGAAATGGGATAGAAAAATCACAAAGTACCTTTTCTTAACCTGATGAAACTCCAGTAAGGCAGAAAACTTCTGGTTTTGAAGTTGTAAGTGCTGCTTATCCCATCAGATTGAAATCTTCTGGATCGAAGTGGTGAATTTGGTTTGCATTTATTGTAGCTGGTGTTGGGATGGTGGCAGGCCTTAATTAGCTGGACACAAATTAATTCCTGGGCCACAGCATGGCAGATGAGTGGATGAGAACCTGCCAGGTGGAGCTGAGGGTGTTGCAAGTGCAGTCAGTGGGTTTGCTTGGAAGGAATTTGAGTGCAAGGCACTTCCTTGGGCAAACCCTTGGCTAAACACGGAAATACATCGTGAAGTTGGTGTTGGAAGACAGAAAATTATTGAATTTGAGGTGTTTCTTGGCTCTGCAGGGATGTAGAAGCATTGAGAATGTGGCATTAACTGCATATTAACTATTATTGAGGACTTGGTATCTTACCTCTCCTTTTGACAGTTCAACTATTTGGTTAAATCTTCTCCCAATAACGGTGCATTCCTGAAAATTGCTTGGAATTGGTGAAAATGAGTCACTTTGGAAATGTTCCAAACCCCAGCCAAGTCAGTGAAAGGCAATGGGTATCCTATGACTTGGTTTAGGTCCTTAATAGGATGACAAATTATGACTTGTTGATGATAATGTAAGAACACTAAAGGTGTAAATTATGGACCACGAGTATATTTTCCCATAATTTTTGCCATCAGTGGCGTAACATAATTGTAAGTTTTAATTCCAGCTGTTTTCTGAGTGCTTTACATGATTTTTTTGAATCATTTAAGTCATTATACAGTTTTCATTTTGAAAAAATTCAAAAGCCACTTTATACTTTGTTTTATGGGAAAACCCCAAAGCCTAATATTTTTCAATATTTATTCTCTAGAGACCTCAAGAATTAAATAAATGTAATTGTGTATTGATTAAACACTATTAAATCCCCAGGAATAATAATCAAGGTTTCTTAAATATTGGCAATTCCTTACTGCAACTTTTTTCCATCGTTAAAAAGAATCTTATATATGAGGTGGGGTTTTTATCTCCTGGGAAATGGTGCTGGGCTCCCCAGGACTGGGAACATTCCCCTGGACTGGGAATTTTTGGACTAAAGTCTTGCTAAAACAGCAAAATTCCTAACTGGCCTCATTTTACTGTTTGCTTTGCTTTTCAAGTGAAAATAGGACAGTTTTAGCCATTTTGAGTTTGGCTTTGGCAAGCTCAGTGCCTGCTAAAGCTTGGGGCATTAAGGGCCTGCAATGTTTCTTTACTGATGTCTTTTCACACTAATGCCAGGAAAGATCTGTAATTCCCTGAGAAGTTTCAAGGGGAATACAAGGCATTTATGTATATATATATATATAAAGGGAAAATGAGCGTCCTTTACTCGTGTAATGCAGAAGTGCCAATTAAAAAATGGCACTTGTGGAATAAGAAGGATGTTGCCAAGAATGTTTGTAACTTACTGTATTTGGGAGGGCTCAATGAGCTGGATGTAAAAGCTTTCTGGGAAATGTGCTGCTTTCCTGGCCGATTAAATACCTTTTAAAAAGGATGAGTGCGTTGAAATGTTTGTCCTCTCAGTGCTTAAAAGGCCCAGCACTCTCCCATAAGTTAGTGTTTTATGCTCTTTGTATATATGTATGCCTTTTCCTGAAATTATAGCTATTTGTGGCCATAAATCACTGCCCAGTTGGGCTCTAATGAACGGGAAACTTCGGGTGCTGCTTCCCCAGTTAGAAAATCCTCTTTTGAGTCAGTTATTGTAGCAACTGCTTTATTTTTTTTGTTTTCTATGAGTTACAGAAATGCTTTTTAAATGGCTGGAAAATGAAATATTAATCTATTTTCTTTTCAACCTGTAGCCCTGGAGTCTGGTGCATGCAAACATTCATTAAAAATAATTTGGGTATAAATGGAATTGTAGCAGAATTCAGCTCAGAGCGCTAATTACATGTAAAAGCTTTGGTTACACTCAATGTTGAAGCCCTTGTTAAAAACAGGCCTTTGCCAATCACCGTCATTAGCAGGCAGATTATGAAAGCACATTAAAGTTTCGTTCAAGGAAGTTCTGACTGGGGTAACACAGAGCTGGAAACAAATGAAAAGGTTCAACTTGAATTATCCTGAATGAAGGGCGGGGTGGGGGGAAGCTTAATGTTTGACAGGACTTTTCCTGTTTGTCAGATGAGTTTAAACTGGGACTGGAGGGATAAAATTAACTTTTAGGATGGATATAGGATGACTGTGGGTATGTAGGTTTTTTCTCTATGTATTTTAATATATACATGTATTTATATATTTGGAATTTTGCTTGACTAGAGCAGACTTTGTAATGCAACATGTTTGCCTTCACTTGCAGTTAAGGAAAGGCAAAGCAATAATGCAGGGTTTTGTGTGTGTGTAGACGCACAGACCAAACACTGAATCATTCAAGGTAGTTTATTGATGCAGCTGGAAAAAGCCAATAAATAGTTCGAGTTTTGTGTCTATTTAGCAAAAAACTGAGTCCCCCAATGTAGAAACTTCATAGTGATGTGGAAATAAAGACTGTCGCTCCCCCCCAGTGCTTCCAGTTGGGTGCCAGCACTCTTGTAGATGTGTTTGTCCTATTTCAAGTCATTGTGTTAAATTCAAACTAAAGCTGCTTTCCCCTGGTTATCACCACTCCAGATGGGGCAAATCTCCAGTCTGTATTTTGTTATTTATGGTCTTTATTTTGGCCAGTAATAGGGTTATATTCCCCAAAGAATCTGCTGCAGAGAGTATTTTAGGGAGCCTTTATTCTTATATCTTGGTGACTAAAAGGTCATAGTTGAGATAAGGTGGATCCTGTGGAGCTGAGCGTGAACTCTGGAAACAGTGGATGGCTTTTCACAGTGAAATCTGTGTAAATAAGCACTAATTACCCCTCTGACAGGCAGCAAACCCCAAATCTGTATCAATTTAGGATGCCAGGCTTTCTCTAAGCTGTTTTTCTGAGTAATCCATTTTAGGCATTTATTAACCTCTAAATACATTTTTATAAATCTCGATGACATTTGGGTATTTTATTAACCACAATAAATGCCAGTGGAAATTGAATTAAGAAAGCTTGTAATGTGCTTTACTACCAGTTTTAAAACTTTGCTGAGCTGTAAATGGGGCCGCTTTATCTTGGGAATAAATCTGTGTGAAGACTGCAGGGATAATTCTTTTCCTTTGTTGCCAGAGGCCCTGACCTTTGTGTTGATGGGTTTTAAGAGCTTCACCTCTGCCTTGCTCTATGATTCTGGAGTAATTTGATTACCTGCCCTGAGCAGTTGTCACAGGCCCAGCCAGAGAAGGGAAAGGCTTCAGGGAATGGTACAGAATCTCTCAGGGGATGGAGATGGAGAGTTTGGGGAATGCTGGTCAAAGTTGTGACCACCCTGATTGCACAAAACATGCCCAAGCTTTTCCTTCTATTTCTCCAGGCCCTACAACAACCACCTCCAAACAGGTACTAATTTTCCCCAAAATGTGAGAGGGAAAACCATCATCTGATTCCCAGAGTTGAGTTTATTCCAGAGGAGAATTTTCCCTTTCATTTACAGAAAAAAGGTGATAACTTGGAGAGCTTGCAGTGGATGCACCAAACCAAATTTTTCCAGGTGAAGGGGTTTTTTTTATTTGCTCTTTTATATCAGCATCTTCAACCCCCAAAGTTCATCCTTTTTATTCTTTTTTACACCTCCTGTCCAGCACTGAGCTTGTACTGTTTGTTTACATGACCCATGTGGTTTTGGCAGTAGTGATGATGTTCCCTTCCCTAAGTAAGGGTATTTTATTTCAAATGTTTGTATGTGAGGAAGGAAAAGCTGGACTTAACAGTGTGGCTTTTCTTGTGAACCCAATTAATTTTTTCTCAGTTAATGAAGTACAATAACCTCATTATTTCAGAAAGCCATTTCATTGTTATGGTCCCTAATCCAGTGCGTGAACAGAAGTTAAAGTTGCTGGAACATCTTTCTGGGTAAAGACACTGATTTAACTAAATCTGGATTAGTATCTTGGTTCCAGGATCATTCCTTGGGTCTAGTTAGGTGGGATAAACACCTTCTTCCTGGGGTTAGGCTGGGGAAGTTGAGGAGCTCTGTGTAGCTGAGAGCAGAATCTTAGCTGGGGGTTTAAAAGTTCTCTCCAGTGGCTCAGGTGTCATTTTTCAACCTGTTCCTTCAGTTCCCTCTGCAGGATGCTCGGGCTCTGGGTACCACTGAGGCACCATCAGCCTCAAGCACCTGCTCCACATGTTTGTGGCTGAACCCAAGTGTTGGGAGTTCATGGTGTGGGGCCCAAAATGTGGGGTGGGAAAAGCCTTTATGGGATTATTAGTGGCAAATGTGTTGCTGTGCTGTAGAGTGACCCAGGGCACAAGAGGTGTCTCTGCTGTGCATGGAGCATGATGAGGAGCAGCATCTCCTTCCATGGGTATAAACCAGAACAACTGCATTGATCTAAAGGTATCCACAAATATAACCTGCAGGGAGAAGGATGTGAGAGTCAAGGTCTCAGAACAAAAATAAACCACTTTATTTATTTATTTTGCTTCCTCTCTGAAGCACAGAAAGGCCACACCCTTTGTTTGTATTGACTTAAAGGTCTTGTCTGAGGAGCCACTGACCACCTCATTCATCTATAAATCCTTCCTCATCTATTACATAATGCATCCTCAGATGGGGTGAAATAATGCACTTAACAGCAGGATCTGTGTCTCTGAGCATCCTGCAGGAGGAAGGGATTTGGGGCTCTACCAAGATGTTTTGTTGATATTTGGGAATAGTGGCTATAGTTTAATTGACATTAAATAGTTTCTCTACCATTTGTTGGAAGGTGGGACAAGGGGTGGAAACAACTTTTTGTTGCTTTAGATTTCAGCAGAATGTACCTCTTGCACAGGTGGCCCTGGCAATGGGGAAAATAGGAGATGAAGGCAGGCTTGTTGTATGATTTGACTCATAAGATGTGTCCTATGACACTCTAGTTTGTCCTGTACGGAGAGGATTTGTGTTTGGAGATGAGTTTTGGGTGAAGATCTCATTTATAATGCCCAGAGCTCTCAATACCGGAGCTTTTCTCTGAGGAACATTCCCCACTTATTTATTTAGGGCATTTGCATAGAAAATAGGGTCTCTTTGCGGCCCATTTCATGTAAACGTGGCAGGTACAGGTCAGTTTTAGTCCTGTTTCACTTGGGTTGTCTTCTCCAAGATACAAACCATGAGGAGTGACAGCAAACAGCACGGCGGTGTTTTCTGGGTGCTTCATTTCTGAGGCGTTGCTGGGTGAGAGGAGGTTGGCTGGAGACAGACACATCTGTCGTCTCAGTTCCTGGTGAGCACACATGAGCTTCTCAGCCTAAAATATGTCTGATTTTATGTTTCTTCTCAGAAGTGTTGTAGGTGTGAGGAGCTTATTTTTGGTTTAAGCACTTATGCTTGGTTCAGCAAAGAAATAACCTTCATTTCTGGCATAATGTGGAGCGTCCATCATTTGGGATTGCTGTGAGTAATGCCCTCTCTGATTTAAAACGCCTTTATGTGGCCATTCATCTCAAACACAGAGCAGGCATTGACCACTCGCATAGTGCATTGCCCCAGAAACCAAACAGCAGCTGAGTTTTCTTGTCATACCCTCATTTTTATTGTTTTATTTCTGTAGAGTGATGACCAGCAAGACCTATCTCCTGTTTTCCATCCCTTTTGTCTTTGTCCTGGTGATGTTCACCAGCCTCACTGTGCTGAACCAGCAGCACCTCTTTAGAGCATTTACATGTTCCAGGACTTATTGAAAGGGAAAACAGAGCAGAGACAGTGTGAGTGAAGTTTGCTTTCTGTGTCATTGTGCCAGTCTGGAACTGAGATTGCTCTGGAGATATTTCAATAGTCTTTTTCACCCTGAACCAAAGACCCTTGGTAGGAGAAATCCCACCATCTGACTTGGATCAATCTATCCAGGGGGGTAGTCCTGGGAGTGCTGCTGCAGTCCTGTGTTCAACTCCTTGGTATTTTGGATAGCAGATATAAAGGGCTTAAGGAAAAAAAGTAATAAATCTCCAGTGGAAGATCAAAATGACTGAAATGAAGTACTTTGAGTGTGATAATTTATGATGGTGTTTTATGAACTGTAGCTTTGTATACCTGGGTCGCTGTTTTCTGTCACTGACCACTGTTAATCTAAATAACGTTCCTTGTATAAAATGTGCTGGAATTGTTGCCACTGGAATTCAGACTCCAAGGAGGGAGGGAGTAGCATCCTCACCCCTCTGTGAGGGCAGAGATCCGAGTGTACTTGTCCATGGTACCTTATCCTGCTGTGCAGCCCAGCTGAGCTCGTAAAACACTTCAGCTTCCATGAGATACTTAGGATAACTAAAAATTATTTGGACGGATCTAAAATACTTTGGCTAAGAAATAATCGCTTTCCTGGTATTTTTTGTAACATTCATCATGCTCTTATTCCCTCTTCTTTCTTATTCCCCCAGTCTATAATTATGTTTTGAAACAGCAAATTTGTACCAAGACGAGCACAAGTGTACAGCTGTTCCTTTAGTCCTGAAATCTATAGAGCAAGGTTTGTGGAGCTGCTGGTTTGTGGGAGTGCAAGCTGGGTGGGCTCCCACTGCAGTTGTTTGTGGGAAGCAGCAGAGCTGAAAGCAGCAGGAAATAGTGACAGATTCCAGCATCCACTTCAGGCTTGCAGGAGTTACTGACTAGTGCACTGGAGATCTGGGTGCTGCACAGCTCACTGTCTGGCTTTAATGTGCTTCAGATTCCTCTCAGAAAATCACTTTGTGGAGAACAGGTTGCCCAGAGAGGTTGTGGGTGTGCCATTCCTGGGACTGCCCAAGGCCAGGTTGGATGGAGCTCTGAGCACCCTGGGCAAGTGGAAGGTGTCTCTGCCCAGGGCAGAGGGTGGAATGAGATGATTTTTAGTTCCCAACCCAAACCATTCTGTGATAACAAAGTAGAAATCAGGGGGTTTCAGGTTGAGCTGGTAATTCCCATAAAGATGTTGTGTCACTGCTACCATCTTCCAAAGGACTTCTTCAAGCACCATCCAGACCTGAATGGCCTCCCTGCCCGTGTGGTTAGGGATTTGGTGGCACTGTGACCATGGCACATGGCCACCTTCTGACAAAGGGTTTGCAAGGGATGAAGATCAGTGATGTGGTGAGAGTGGGATTTGGGAGATGATACTGAATTTTAAGAGTGAAGCCAAGAAACAGCCTCTCTCACACCAATATGAAAGTCTGAGTGGAATTAACGAAGGCAAGGAATTTCTCCTGACTTCCACTGTGTTCCCAACACACCCTCTTGTAGCTTGGAGGAGTTACGAGCTGCTTGAAGTTGGAGATAACACTGGGTTTTGTTAATAATGAATTGTCTGTTGTGATTTGGAACACTCTTGTGCTTCTCATCTGAAATCAGCTGCTTAATATTATTTTTAGTATTCGGTTTGTACTGACTGGTGTGCTCTATTTAATGTATAATTGAAGTATTTTAATGTTCCACTAGTTGCTGTGCATTTCTAAAGTGCTAGTTAACCTCTTCATGCTGTTTTGTTTCACAACCTGGCCAGCTGCCTCTTATTTAGCATGAAGAAATGAATCTTTCATTTACAATTAACAAATCTCATTAGTTAGGAAAAAGTCTGGAAAGTCCTGGCAAAAGAGAGAATGTCCAGAGTCAATATCTGGATTAATGTTTATATTTCAGTCTCTAAATCTAGATCCTGATGCAGGTTTAGAGGTCCCCGAGTGTGGGGTTGGGGGGGCTGATCTAAAGATGTTTCACTGCTGGCTTGGATGGCTGAAGTTTGGGGGTTTCTCTTCTGTCTGCTGTCTTGTAAAAGTCAACTAAATGGCAGAACACCAAGGCTTTAGGGCATCTATTTCCCCTAAAGGTGCTGTGGTTTCACTCTCTGGCATTTACTTGGCTGGTGAAGGACCACGGTCCACCTGGAATTCCATGAGTCACTGAGACTATGCTTGTGCGCAGTTTAAAGTTGTAGAAATGCAGATGGTTCATTAAAATGCCCCATTTTCCCTTTGTTTGGAGACCAAACTGGGAATATGGCAGGGAATAGCTGTGCTGTCCTGGCAGGCTTGGCAAAGGCTCTGGGGATGGGCTCATCCCACTCTTCCTTTGGAGAGCATTAGAACTTCCCCCCCTCTGTCAGAGCTCCCAGAGCACCACTGGTTTATTTACTGCTTTTTTTATGAAGGGCTGATGAACTCACCCTCATGGGTAGATTTAACAGGAATGTAGCCTAGAAATTGATTATTGCCAGTTTTATCCCAGTGGCTAAATCATGAGCTATTGAAAAAAAACTTTCTTATGTTACCTTTGGATGAAGTTGGATGTCTTGATGGAGAGAGAGAGAGACTATTTCCAAAGGCCTGGAGGGACAGGACACAGGGAATGGCTTTCCACTGCCAGAGGGCAGGAATGGATGGGATATTGGGAAGGAATGCCTCCCTAGGAGGGTGGGCAGGCCCCGGCACAGGGTGCCCAGAGCAGCTGGGGCTGCCCCTGGATCCCTGGGAGTGTCCAAGGCCAGGTTGGATGGAGTCTAGTGGAAGGTGCCCCTGCCCATGGCAAGGGTGGCACTGGATGGGCTTTAAGGTCCCTTCCAGCCCAAACCATTCTGTGGTAAGTGAGCCTGTTGGGCAGTGCCCTGATGTGGGATATGACCTGGTGCTTGTTTCACAAACAGCATCATAAAACCCCTTTCTCTTTTCATCTCTTGCCTCCCCAACAAGGCTAAGAACACACCTGACCTCTGAAGCAGTGGTGGCCCATTCTGCTGAGCCCATAAGACTTTTGAGAAGAGTTTAAAATGTTTGAGACATCAATTTGTCTTTTTAATGAAGGCAGAGCAAGATAAATACAGCATGTATGCAGATGTCACTGGCACTTAGGCATGTGCACGTCAGCCCTGATAAAGTACTGAATTCCAGAGCTGCCACTCGATTACTCTCATCAGCACAGCGAGGGGGGGGCACTTCACACAGCACCAACAATTCCTCTCACACCAGAGAGCTTTTCTGTCCTCCCTGAAGCAGGTCAGACTTGGGAATTCATCAAAAGAAAAGTGCCCGTAGCCCCAAAAAATTGAATCCATGCATTCCTTCTGCATGTGGCACAGCACTGGCAGGCTGCTGGGATGGGAAGGGAGGGCTGTGTGAGCTGCAGCAGAGCTTTGTGCTGCTGCAGGGGCTCAGGGAAGCATTGCTGCCTTTTTCTTTTTATTTTTTCCCTTTTTTTTAAAGGGTATTATAACGAAATGGACTCTGGTTGCATTTGATCACCAAAGCGCTCCGTAACGCGGCGCTCAGGAACATCATTTCCTTCTGCTGGGCAGCCATAGTTCACAGTTGCTTTGGCAGTTACATTCTATTTAATCTGTCAATTTTTCTCACACGGTGTAGCTGCTGCGAAAGGAATTGGAGCTGTTGGAGCGTGTGCTTTGATTGAGCTCGGGAAGCGCGAGGTGGGAGCCGGCAAAGCAAACAGCGTGCCGGGGATTTCTGCTGGTGTTCCAGCCCTGTGGTTTGTGGCCATGGGGAGCTCTCACATCCCCAGGGAACAGGGTGGCATTGTCTGTCCCCCTCCCTTGGGTTTGGGTTGGTGGTGCCTGTTGAATGTGCTGCAGGGCTTGGGAGCTTTCGCCCATTTCTTGTTGCTAAGGATGCTCTGCTCTCCACCTGATTCAGAGGATTCAGAGCAACCCCGTCCAGTGAAGGTGGCCTGGGGGTGGACTGAGATGGTCTTTAAGGAGCAACCCAAACCATTCTGTGGTGTGTCTGTGACAACACAAGTGAAGCTTTGTGTGAGTTCTGTGTGCACAGCTCCAAATTCAGCTCCCCTGCTTGATCTTGGCAATTTCTTGACGTTCACATCAAGCCCCTCCAGTATTTATGAGTAGCAGCAAGTTCTCTGTGGCAAGAAGCTGCCTCATTCTGTGATCCTGAAGGGATTTCTTTACACAGGTTAGAATTTCTCTGCACATAATATTTATTCCTTGATCTCTTTCTCCAAAAAACTCGGTGAACCCAAATCTCTTCCTCTGTGGAAGCGCGAAGGGATTTCAGTAGAGAAATGTGATGGCCCCTCATGGCCATGTGGTTTAAGAAGGAAATAGGTCTTTCAGATGGTATTTTGAGGCACTTGCATATATTTTTAAGGAAATTCAATCATGGAAAAGTAGAGGAATAACTATATAAAATATATATAATATTTTACATTGTAGGAAACTCTTGGTTGCCTTTTAGAATAATGGTCAATGTGCTTTATCGTAAATACTCTTCAACATCAACATTATAATTCTTTTCATGCTTCCAAATCCAAATAAACTTTTGCAACAACTCAGTTTCAAAACAAGGCAACTCAAAGCAGCAGTAACTCCCGTGCATTTATTCAGCGTTCGTTTCACAGAACTGGTGCCAAATTCAGCATCTCTGGTGGAGCCTGATACAATTTCCCTGGATTTAATGGCATTACCCCAGCTCTGGCTCTGACTTCTGCTTTCTCTCCTTGACCTCTTTGCTCAGAAACTTCTCTGCTGTGCTTTTCAGGTGACTCTTCACGTGTCAGCAAACTGTTGTTGCTGAGGCATTTCTGGGTCTCGCTGCTGCCCTTCACAATGATAGCTGTGATCCTTCTGCTGACAGCGCTGAGTTTAATGTTACTTTAATTTTATGCAAATTCTATTTTTAATTTACAGTATTATCTGCTGCACCATACTCCTCCTGTAGCACCTACTGACATAAATTGCACCAAAGCAATTACCAGTAGGAATTCAGCTCTGCTTGTACCACGGTGTTTTCAAATTATCAGCGCTGCTGCTCAGAACAAATGCAGAAATTGGTGGTTAATTGGCCCTTTTTGCAGGATGTTCGGAGTGTACTTTTATTAAAAAGGCACCAAACATTCCCAGGGACTAGATAAGAACATTATCTACCTACTTGTTCTGCATGAATTGGAGGGTTTTCCCCCTTTAAAGTATTATGGGGACACAAAGAAGTGTCAAACTAACTTTGAGAGATTTACAAAGCCATAAGAATTAGAGATTTTTGCCTCAGACTGTCTTTGAGTTGCAGCATATTTTTGCTGTATAAACCAGTCTTTAATCACATATTTGCTATGGACCTGTCACTTTGGATATTTCTCCTCTGCACACTCTGGTTGTCTTCAGGGTCGCCCAGGGCTGGGCCTGGAATTCCCAGGCACTGCTTTATTTTGCTGTTGAATTTCAACACCTTTTATTTGGACCTGTTTGAGAGTGGTGAGGAAAACAAAAAGTGCACTGAGATCAGAGGGGAAGGGTGAGGCTGGAGGCTGGGCAGGGTGTCAGGTCATGGATCTCACCATGGTTCACCTCCCACCACTGGTGAGCTGATCAGGAGCCAGGGTATGACTGCCCTGGGTGTGGGAGCCTGGGCAGAGGGGCAGGACAGCCCTTGTCCTTGGTGGGCAGCCCTTGCAGGAAGCTCCAAGTGTTGTCAGCAAACAAGGGATGGTGCACCAGGGGAATGAGTGTTTTCATCAAACCCTGATTATTCCTGTTGGGGGGCTGGAGTGGAAGGAGCCCCAGGAGTGTTTGGTTGTCCCCACATGTGGGTGGGAAGGGGGAGAAGGAGCAGAGAAGCAAATCCAATCTGTGTGGATCAGCTGCCTGTGGTGTCTCGTTGCACTGCTGGGTTACTCAGCGTGACTAAGGAGATGCGAAGGGCCAAGACTCCCATCCAGTGTTCCCTTTAAGGATTCCCTTAAACTCCTTGAGGGCTTTCCCATGGGTGGTCATAGCAGGATGACACAAGGCTGCCTCCAGGGGTCATTCAGACCAAAGAGCTGGAGGTTTCTGAGGTTCTCTGTTGGAAGTGTTGCTCCGGTCCCTCACCATGGCATGGATTAAAGGGATTCAAAGGAGCATTGGGGTATGAGGTGCAGCTGATAGGGAGGAAGTGGAAAGGTCCCAGTATGGAAATTTGGTGGTCCCAGTGTGATGTGTAATCCTCTTACTCTCACATGTATTAAACCCTCCTGGGTGCTGATCGATCCCAGCTGCTGGGGTTTGTTTTGGCATTTACATGGAGTTCTTTATGCCATTTAGACCAAAGTGTTCCCAGTTTCTTGCAGGCTCCTGCATGGAATGTTGCTCATCATCTCCTGGCATTGGAGAGGGGCTTGTGCATTCTAACTTCTCACATAATGTTAAAGGTTATTATATATATAAATATTATATTTGGGAATTATTGCCTATTCCTAAGGTCTTCTCTTATGCCCTTTTTTATAAAAAAGTGATAGCATTGGGAGGCAGGACACAGAAACTGGTACTGATGAAATGAGTGTTTATTTGTAGTTCCCTGGTAATGAGCTTGGGAAGAGAGACAGATACACTCCTGCTGTAACATATACAATAAAAGCTCCAAAAAAAGAACTTGTTTGCTGCTTATTTGGACAGCTCTGCTGTAATGCTGCAAGTGCCAGGATGTTCTAAATAAATAAATTAATTAAACCCAAGATTAATATATTAACTGAGATGAATTGAGCACAGAAGGAGCTGTTGCACATCCCAGGCCTGCTCGCTCTCATACAGCTGTGACACGGCTTCCCAGATGGCACAATTATCTTCCTAAAATATTGTGCAAAACTTGCATTTGTCATTTGGATTAGTGCAGGGAGCCTTCCCTAAACACAGGCAGAGAGAGCTGCCTCTGTGTCCTCCATGGCAGTAATTAGCAATAACTCACTTGGAATCAGAAAAACCCTTTACAGGAATAAGGAACAAGCCAACTTCTTCCTTTTCCCCTTGTGAAATCGCTGTCCCTCATGGGTGAGTCTCAAATCTTTGACATAAACCCCAAGCTTTACATGGGTTTGTTTTCCTGAGGGGTATTTTATGTTCTCCTAATTGACTGGCACATGGTGGGCATGTTTTCAACATGTGCTAGGCTATAATATTTACAGTTAGATCTTGAGTTTCATATGTAGGCTGATAAAAATAGGCCTTCTTATTCTTTTATGAGTGAGGAAACTGGAGTAGGTGATGTACCTTCTGTATATGCAGCATCAGGTTCTTTCTGTATGTTATATAGGGATTTTTAGAAGTGTTTTTAGCTAATCATGCCAGAGGAGTAAATTATGTCCTGATTCTAAACCATAATGCTGTTTAAATTTTTTTTTTGAGAGGAAAAAAGGAAGTGCTGAGGGTAATGGCCTAGAAGTAGAAAAAGATTGCTCTCGGATTAGGTAAAGAAAAGTTTTATTAGTTTGTTCACCACATCTCTTTGGTTTTTTGTTTTTAGGGCTTGGCCTGTGCAAGCCTAAATTTGAGTAAGAGAAGAAAAGAATAATAATTGAGCATTGAATGATCTTGTTCAGAATGATAATCTGGTCAGTGGTCTCTGAGAGGTTTGGGGGTTACCTGAATTTAATTGCTATTGTGGAAAAAAATCAAGCTAGCTTTGAGTCATATGAGAGGGCAGGTAGAATCTGTGGGGTTATCATGTTCCCTAATTAAATATTGTTAAAGAATGCCTTAACCAGCAGTAGTGTGAGACAAAGGTTTGGGAGAAAATGGGATGTGTATTGAGGGCCTGTTATTTAGAGAGATTCTGCACTGCTGGGGAATGGAACCTGTTTGCTTTTCCTCCCTTTTTTCAGGAGAAAAATGCTTTCCCTGCAGCTCCAAAGGGGGTTGTCTGGTTGGCTGATGCGTTTCCTATTGGAAAAACTAAATACAAATAAAATAACAGCCTGAAAACTAGAAATAAAGCCACTTGAGTCAGAGCAATTCAGTCAGCTGAGCTCTAGGAGGGGAATAACATCCCCCAAGAGGAGAGGAGAGAAGAGAGGGCTCTGCTCTTCAGGGAAATTCCTGCCTCTGGTGCAGACACGGGGGAGTCCAAGTGCTTTCAAGTACAAGGAGAGATTAGGAAGCAGAAACCTCTTGGCCAGAATTGTACACTTGACATTTTGCTGAGTGAAACAGAGCTGGGAGGATGAAATAGCACTGACTGTGTGGAAGTCATCCAGTCCTTAAATTTGATTTTGATTCTGGCAAGGAACTGAAGACACCGAATTAGGTCATTTTCTGTTGGTGTCTATAGGTGGGGAAAGGCAAGTCCTGGCTGGACACCTCAAGCTGGGGATTCTTTGGCACTGCTTGTCATTTAGAAAAATCATTAAAATGAAATTACTCTTCCCCTCCCCCCCCAAAAAAAACACCCAAGCCATCCATTGTGGTTTTCAGTGGGAAAATTCTCTTTAAAGTGTACTAAAGAATGGCTGCAGTTAGTGGAGGCCTCCAGAGAGCACCCAGTCTGACCCTGCTCAGAGCTGGGGCGCCCAGAGCAAAATGTCCAGGGTTGGGTCCAGCTGGGTTTTGAGCATCTCCAAGGATGCAGAAGCCACAATCTCCCTGGGCAGCCTATTCCAGTGTTGTCCCAGCCTTGGTCATGGCTCTTTGCTGGCTTTTGGTCCTGTAGCTCCTTGTGTCTGGTACTGGGGAGCCCAGAACTGGGCATGGAGGATGAGACATCACAGGGGCACCTCCATGCCACGCTCTTGTTGGGGTCAATCAACAGCTGAAAGGGCATTAACGGAGTTAGAGCATCTGAGGGAGTGGCTGTTGTGGACCAGGTGACCTTTATTCCCTTGCTGAAAGTTTCCTGGAGGGAAAGTTGTGTGCTTGAGTAATTAATTGCATTTCTAGATGGTCTTTGAGAAAATGTAGGTATCACTAAGCAAGTTGTGACTAATGACAGTCTGTTAATGACTCTGTGATAAACAATGTCTATTGAATATTTTGTTTTTAAGATTAAAGAGTTAAGTAAGCATGGTAGGGTGGGTGTCTGGTGCTTGGCAAAGGACAGGAGTGCGATGGTGAGCAGTGGAGAAATTTGGGGATGCTGGAGAAGCTCAAATTTACTTCTAGAGAGTGAGAGACATGAAAAAAGTTCTGCCATTTGTGCAGCAGTTGGTGGTAAAAGTAAATGAAGTGCAATGTACATACAAACATACACATGTATATAGAAATGTAAAGCAGCACTGTTGTGTGTATGCAATAAATTATGAATACTTTCTGAGTGTCCATAAATATGCTAATGCTGTCGAGTAGTGCGTGGAATGCTAATACAGTCATTTTTAGTGGGATTAGAGAAGTTCCAGTGTGGAAGGTGTGTGACATTCCCCCAGCTCCGCTCCGTGCCCTGGGTAGCAATCCAAGTGTGTAGAGGCCACGTGACGTTTAACCTACAGTATTTATGAGATGGATTTGAACAATACAAGTGTCTGAACTGAGGAAATTTCAATCACTTCTCAGTTAAAGAACTGTCTTCGAAGGAGAAAAGTGCAGCAGTAATTTCATTTTACTCATTACTCTAAAAAGAATTATTATTCATTCCATAAGAAGCATTCTGTGCATGACTCCAACGTTTCCCTTGAAGTGTCATCTTTTAAATGTCATCTTTTTTGTTCTTTTAACGTGAGGTTTGATGACCAGATCTGTAGACATAAAGGCAGCCACAGCTTTTGTCACGTTACCTAGGAATAGGAGGTTATCTCTTCTATGGAACATTTTTATTTTGGTTTCTCAGCCCTTTCTGTTAATGCAGCACATTTTACCTGCTGAGTCGTAGGGATCTGTGGCCCTGGAGCCTTCCTTGAAGGTCAGCCCACAGGTGGAGAGTGTTGTACATGTAACCTTGGCTATGGGGTCACCTGTTTGCTCTGGGGGTGTCCCCACAGGGATGGGGAATTGCTGCTTGGGACACCCAGATAACACTCTTGTACTGCAGGAGGGGCAAACAGGGTTAGGGGATGTGCCTGGCAAACACATCCCTGTGCTGTTTGAAGGGAACTCCTCTGCCAGGGTTGGGAAATGGGGAAGTGAAGAACAACCAGGCAAAGCAAAGGGCCCAGTACAAAGAAAAGTGAATTTTACCTTGATGATCCTCCACATACAAAGCTTTAATGTCAAAAATAGTGACTTACCACGTGATTGGGCCCAGACAGATCAAAGTGACCAGGCTTTGTCATCACTAAAAGGAGGCTCTGCATTAGTTAATTAACCAGGGTTGACCAATGGAGATAACACTCCCCAAGTGCCAGTTCACACCCATCTTTTTTTGATAAGAGAAGCAGCTTGGAAAGCCAGATTAGATTCTGTGCACACACAAACCAGGGTGAGAGTGCTGTTAAATCTACCTGGGTACTCAGTGTAGGGAAAATAAAAACTAAAAAAGAAATCAATAGTTAGAGATGCCTCTCCTTTGGCAGGCAGGGGTTCTATTACCAAAGGTGCCACAGATCAGACATCAGCCCCTGCAGGGAGGGTGGGGGAAGAAGCTGCTGCACCCTCAGAGCAGACCTTGGGCTTTAAACTCCAATTCTCTTATTGATCACAACACCTCTGTAATAAATCAGCTACAAGTTTGCATTTCATTTTCAAAGACTGCAAATCCCGTTTGTTCTACAGCTTCTGAGTGACATAAATCATTTAATGAATGTTGAAAGAATTGTTTCTCAGATAGTAACCAGTCACTCAGAATTGTCCAGGGAATTCCCTTGTGTTTAGAACATATCATGCATTGGATTAATGGGAAGTTCTCAGTTGTCAACATATTGTGATTTTTTTTGTTTCCCTCCCTGATTTCTTTTCCCAAGGTGTAGAAAAACTAATTCAAAGTTTTATTAAGTACTTATTTGTTATAATAGACACCTTCTCCTACTGTTGGTTTTTAGACTGGAGTGAGTTACAGACCAGTCAGCCTCGGTTTCCACACTGTCTATTAAGACTTATCTACCTGTATTTGATAGATGAAAAAAGTCTGATTTTCTTCCTACCCCAAAGTGTATTTTGATCTCTTTATTTTGAGTGGAGATATGGGGTGATCAAAAGGCATATTCTGCCCCTGTCCTTTTCCCTGTGCCTACATAAAACCCTGGGGAGAAACAAAACTTATTTAATAATAAATTCTTCCAGAATACCCAGATCCCCTGGATCCTGTGTGATGGCTGGGCTGGTCTTTGCATCCAGGTTGCTCAGCTGTGACATGGAGAGGGTTTGAGGGGCTATTCCAGCTGTAGAAGACACAATTCCAGGAGTGTAGGTTGGGAAGGGCTGCCCAGGGATCTCCCAGTCCCCCTCCCTTTTGCTGAGAGCCATGTGGTTAAAGGAGAGCACATTGCAAACAAAGCCCTGAATTTAAAGATGTGCATAAACACCCCAAGGGAGCTATAATTGGTCTTCCAATTATTACTACCCTGAGAACGACTTGTTACCTTTTACAACTGCAAAAAAACCCCATACTTTAATTTTTCATTACTTCTCCTCAGGTTTCTCCTCCCTTTGCTAGAGCAGGAGGTATCACAGGGATCTTCTGGAAGAGCTCATTATAGCTAAAGGATGGAGCTGGAGCATCAGATGTCCTTTCCTTGTACAGCTGCTTGGCTCACGCAAAGCTAAATGTCCATCCTCTTTAATTAAATGCCATCTTTGCCCTCAGAGTCGCTGCTCCAACTGGATGTTGTTTGTCACTGGGACAGCATCAGGCTTGGAAAGTGGCTGATGATGTGATAGCAGAGCCTTTTAATGAATCCCACTTACCAGGGTGAATCAGTTTGGGCTAGGCATGATTAAGTTTGTGATCAAGAGCTTGACTAAGAATTTTAGAGTTGATGTTGATTAAGAATACAGGCTGGTAATTAATGCATAACTCCTGTCTTCTACGTGTGTGGAGAATGAGAGCAGCTGAGAGCAGTGCTAGGAAACAGTGGCACTGCCCCTTATTTGAAGCATTTAGCAATTTTATCCCACTCCTAAATTGCTTGTGGGCAGCTACAGGAGCTGTGTCTTCCACTCAGGTCCATCTCTGTTAATTACCACAGGAGTGAGAAGTCCCATGAGGATGAGGAGGCTCAAATGTCTCCAGGATTCAATTTATTTCTTGAAGAAATATTATAATGCAACATTTCAACGGCCTCCTCTGTCCTTAATTTCTGGGACTGACAGAGCAAAAGTTTGGGATCACAACGTATCTCTGTCACTTCCAGCTGGCACTTGAGGACTCATCTGCAGTGTAATTAAACTTGAGTTGGTTCAGGGGCTTCATTTAATTTCAGAGAGGGAGGACCTTTCTCCATATCCACGAGTGTGGGTGAAAACAGACCTTTGAGGGGGATTGGATAGGGGATCTTTGGGGGTTTAGGTTTGTCTGATCTTTTTTATTAGAAACATCTCAATGCCAATAATGTAAGGAATTATTTCCACCTCAGAAGAAAGAGTAACAGAATGAGACCTTTCCCGATATTGAGCAGACAGACTTCAAGTGACTGTTTGCCTAAATAGTACAGATTTAAAGTAGCATAAATGATGTGCTATGTGAAAAAGAATCAGAGTCCCATTGTAAGAAAAAATCTGTCCAAATTCATGTTTTCCAGCTAAATGAAACCAAATCTGAAATTACTCTTAGCAGGGTTCTCCACGCTGCTGCAGAACCTCTACATTTTTTCATGTAGATAAATTAAAAATACAAAGCTTTATTATGTGTTGCGCTAAAGAGGAATGAAAACAATATTTTATGCAAATGTGATGCTGACATAATTGAAATGAAATAAGTACAGACATTAATTTTACTCTGCTTTAATTTCGCAGAACTCACATTTATCAAAAACATGCATTTGGAAATGCTGAACCTCTTCTATCAAATGAAAAATGAACAGGTTTTACACAAAGTAACTTGATTTGGCTCCAACACAAGAGTTCGTGTTTGGAGAGAGAAGAAAACGTGTTTTTTTTTAAAATCAGAAGCCTGTAGAGCAGTTGGGGTTTTAGGGAGAGGGGAGTTGAAATCTGCACAGCCCCTGGTGGGTTAAACCATGTCTGAGTAGCAGTTTGTTGAGTTGGGTTGGGCCAAATGACCCCAAATCTCTTCCAAAATAATACTGAAATGATGTAACCATGGAATCCCAAATGGTTTGGGTTGGAAGGGGCCTGAGAGACCATCCTGTTCCACCCCCGTGCCGTGGGCAGGGACACCTTCCACTGGACAGGTAATGGGATCACAGGTGGTGTTCCCCCTGTTTCATCCAAGGGGTGGTCCTGCAGGAGATGGTGATGGTGTGTGAGGGAGCTCACTGCAGGGTCAGCATTGATGGGTCACTGATCCTTGCCCTTACTTGCTCATATTTCTATATGACCAATTTACATATGGAGCCCCCTAAAGAAAATGAGGACTAACAAAACTGGCCAAGTTGAGTGACTACATAACTTCATTTTCCTGAAGCATTCGTGGATTCCTGACTGCTCTGAAACACCAGGCGTTGCAAGCACAACATTTGAGCTCTTGTGGCCTAATCAACAGCTGTGTATTCCCCCTCCCCTTATTTCCCTCTCTCCCTTTAGACTTATGAATTAGTTTTCCCCTTCAGCAGATTGTTTTTTCTTTATCTTTCCTACTTAGATACTGTAAAAAGTAATTAAGATAATCTTATCAAAGGAACATGAAACAGAAATTTAACTGATTAAATTTCAGACCAATTAGTCATACAGAAGCCTTTGTGTGGACCTTCTGTGGATTCTGCACTGCTTGTACTTTCCATTTCCTATTTTCCAAAGGCATGAAGTTAGGAAATTGCATTCCATGGAGATGGTAATTAACTTTGGTAATTAAAATACCACCTTCGTAGCAGATAACCAGGCAGCTTCAGGTCACTGACAATTTCGGATGTGACACATTTAATCTTATGGAAGATGGAAATGTGAGGAATTACCTGAGTAATTTGGGGGGGGGGGGGGGGTGCTGTGTCTGTTCCTCATGACATCCATCCAAGGTGATGGAACAGGGAAAAGGGGGGAGTTGAATTTTGGTCCAGGGCTTAACGTTTTCTGGAACTATTTAATGTTCTTTTATTCCACCAGATTTCTTGCTCTGTGTGTGGAACAGCAAGTGTGTCCTTCAGTTGCAGTATTCAATTATATCCGTATGACTTCCTGATCGGTGGTTTTATGGTGCAGTTAATCTGCACATAGTCTGCAGATTATTATTATTATTCTATATAAAAAGAGAGCCAATGTGGCATTTCCCTGTTTCACCAAGGAGGACCCAGACCCTCTTGAGACATTAAACAAGTGAGGACCAAAAGCAAATGTCAAGTCCACCCCTAGGGAATGTCACTAGATGGGAAAAATAGGGGAATAAAAGCTTTTCCATTGTCAGAAGAGATACCCTCTGGCCATAAATTGAGCTGCTGATTTGCCATGTGAAAGTAGAACTTTGTTTAAAGAAATTGCAGTGAAATGGACTGAAATGCATTTTCTTACATCTCATTTAGACCTGGACTTGAGGAATGTTATTTTATTAGGGGGTTTCATTGGAAATATAGAAGATTAATTGCTACTTGATGCTGTCTTCATATGTGGAGCAAAACAAAGTCAGAAGTTCCTGTTCCAATACAGCAAATATTGCAGACCAAAAGAAATAGTTATCATTGATATAGGAGAGTGATAGAAAAAAAATCAGAGTGAAATAAAATGGCAAAAAGATATATAAAAAAATCTTGCAACAGTGGGATATTGAGTCTTTTTTGTCAGCAAGCAGAGAGAAATGGTGGGGGAGGGCAGAAGGGTCTGCTGAACACTAATATCAGAATAGATCTATGGTTATTTGGAAGTCAAACTAAAACTTTTCATATAGAAATTGCAATTAAATATTTTCACAGATGTCATTATTTTCTACAGATGTCTGCTCACTCTCTAATTTTAGAGCCTCCTTTGAAAGAAAAGAAAGATTAGTAATGAGATGAAAGTTGACTTTAAAATAAAAGGAAGATTAGTAATGAGATGAAAGTTGGCTTTAACTAAAAAGAAATTAGACCCTTAAAAGGAGCTTATTAATTACAGCTGTCTTCAAATAAGGCAGAAACAAGCCTCGAGGAAGCAGATTATCAGTGTCTGTAATAACTGAGCCCAAGGTGTGTGTGTGTGGAGCATTCAGAGCCCTGAAACCCAAGTGGTGGGATGGGGTGGGGGATCATCCCCTGGCTCTCCTGGATCCTCCAGCAGGCTGGGCCAGAAGAGCCAGAGCTGCTCGTGGCAGTGCAAGCAGCAGCAGCAGCAGATCAAAGCCGAGCTGGCCGTGCCCAGCACTAACAACCCTGCTGCCCAAACTCACAGTGTGATCCGCTGCAATCGCCTGATCTGAGCAGAATAACAAATGAGGGCATTAGTAAATATTGCAAGGAACAAAATATTTACACTGCGGTTCAAAGCGCTTTTTTATCAGTGCTAAATCAGCAGAGACTTGGAGTTTGGAGCGTGGTGTGGCAGCCAGGGAGAGGCTGAGTGGAATTCTGTGGGGTAGACACCCAGAAAAGAGATGGCTTGGGAAGAAATGGGATTGCGGAGCATTATATGACCATCAGAATGAGCTTTGGGGCAGTGGGAGGAGCAGCTGGATGATGCTGAGGATCCTGGATGCACCAGTGGCTCCTGCAGGCAGCACATCCTCATCCCACTTCTCTATCTTCCACTGCAGGCTCAGGCCAGCCAAGGAAATAGATGTTGTTAAGGTGACATCACTAAATATGGGACCCTGCTGGTCTCTGCCAGTTTTTCTCCAAGCCCAAATAACTTCTTTCTAATCTTTACTAACAAATTATTTCAGCTTAAGAAAAAAAAACCCACCTTTTTCTGACTCCAGTGGAGGAGGGCTCTCAGTGATGGGTATTCCCACATGCTTTTTTTCTCCCTTCAAAAGCTTTCTGACCCGTTTACATGGGCCATTTTAATGGCAGAAACTCTTTCCTGAATGTTTTTGAGCCTTGGGTTCCTGCTGTGAGCAGCCCTCTCTGGAAGGGGGGTACCTGCCCCCAGGTTTCTAGGCAAAGAAGCTTCAGTTTGAAGCTCTGCCTGGTCTGGCATGAGTTGGACTTCAAAGGCAGCTGCTACTCGATTTATGTTCAGAGCTGAGCTTTCTCTCCCCTTGTTGATGCCCCAGAGGAGCACCTGGCCATCTCTGGAGTGGGTATAATGCCAGGTTGGGTAAACCTGGAACAACAGGCTCACCTTCTCTAGTTTTTGAGTTGATTTCTTTGGATGAAAGGTATGGGGTTGCATGGACAGGGCCTTAAAAGACCCAGTGCTTTCCTATCACTTCTCTCCCCAGTTTCTGCTCTGAACAAAAGTTACCTGTTATGAAAAATAGGAAAAGAAATTGCAATTAATGCCAAAATGAATAAGGGATTTGACTAGTGCTTATTACCCAGACAAGGCTCAAGGTAAATGACGTAGCTTGAGACGAGTAGAAAAGTTACTCTGAATACGAGTCATTGTGACAAAATCAAGAGGTTTTAGAAAATTATTAAACCTTTCTGAAAATGGAAGTTCAGGGCTGTCACGGTGAATATTAATGTCTCCCATAAAAGAGGGTTTTGTTCATGAAGTCCAAGATCATACAATCAGCAGAAATTCAAAATTAATCTTTATAGGATGATAAAGGAGCAAGATAAGATCAAAGAAAAGATGTATCTGAAGGGAAAAGTCAGCCAGGGAAATAATGGTATCATGTTAAAAATATTCCAACATCTGTGGTCCCTTCTGAAACTTGCTGTGTGGAAAGGAAGGTTTAACTTACCTGGACTGGGGGACTTTTAATTATTTTTATTTGATGCATGAGAAATCCAAGGAATCTTTAATCAGATGAGATGTTTTTCCTCTTTGTCTTTGCATGTGGCCTTGAGCCCTGTGTAGAGTTACCAAAGCTGAAAAGCCATGCAGTGATGTTTGGGAGGAATATTAAATAATGAAGGTATTTAGGGATGATTTTCACAGTGAACTGGAAGGTGCAGAGCCCAAATGGACTATTGCATAAGAGGAGCATCACAAAGTTGTTCCCCTTGGTTGGTGCTCTCTGCTTTCACCAAGCCACCTTGCTCATTGCCTTTGCCATCCTTGGTGGGTCTTTCCCCTTGCTTTTTATGTCCAAAAAAGCCTGGCTTGCTTCTAATTGTCCTGGGTTTGTGCCTGGAAATGACATCTGGGTGTCACTGTGTGCCACCTCAGTTTCCTGATGTCATGGTCCCTCTGTGGTTTGGCACTTCCCCCGTCCCACCTGGGTTACAGCATCCTCAGCACTGAGCAGCAATGGCCTGGGCCCACAATGTTCTCCTTCCAAGCCCCAGGGATGGGGAGATGCCCAGAACAATTGGGATCAATAAATCACAGCATTCCTGTGCTGCTTGCTCGGCACACCAGGGTGAGGGAGGATCAGCAGCATCTTCTTCCCATCCAGTAGTCTGGTTCTTCCTCCTGTACTGGGGATCTCAGGCTGGGGGACACCCCAGCACGTTGGTTCTTTGCAGTGCTGTGTGATGAGTGTGCTGAGCAGGAGGAGAGGCAGGCTGGGCAGCAGAGTGGAGCACAAGGAGCAATTGGTTCTGTACCATTTCATTTGGTAATAAGCAGTAATTTACAGCGAGGCTCTATTGTCTTAACAGGGGTACTAATGGAACGTACTGTCTTCTGTCTGAATTTAGGAAGGGCACTGGGGACTGCTTTTCCTAGCAAATGCCTACTAGGTGTTTTTTTGGGGGGAGAAGATTATGCCAATAAACTTAGTGGAGACTTTTTATTAGTCTAGTCTGCAGTTAAAACTACTGCAGGTTGTACTTCATGTATTGCTTACTAAGCTCTCTGGGAAGCTTCTGGACAAAACCTACTGGAGAGATGTAAAATGGTTGGAGGAATGTCGTGGTGAAATGATCTTGGCTGTGGACGTCACTTGGTGGCAAGGAAGAACTGAATCTGGCCTTGTGAGTGGGTTTTCCCTCTCCTTGTTTGCAGTGGCTGCAAACTCCACCTGAATTAATATTTTGATGTCACTGAAGCAGAGTTTAGTTGGAAGAAACTTCCTTTGATACCATAATGTTTTCACATGTAAACTTTAGCAATTGATTTTTTTTTTTCATACTTGGCAGCCTGAGTATTTTTTAAAATTTAAACTGTGGGCTTTTTCCCCAATCACTTGAGCTTAGGGCTCTTTCAAAATGTGATGAGCTCTTTTGAGGTCTTCAGGAGCAAATGAAGAAGCCTTAGAAATACCTGCTTAACCCATCCCTTGTAGAGATGAAAACATTCCTCAGAACACTAAAAGCAATGTCTTTTGCTCATATTTGTAGCTCATAAAATGTGTTTGAGGGTGAAATATAGAAAACCAGGAACAGCTCGAATTCCATAGTGGTGTAGTCACGTGTCTCACCCAAAAGCAACTGGATAACGTAGAATAAAATAAATTTGCCCTCCTACATCTTACTGTAAAGAGCAGGAAGTATCTGAGCAGTCCCAGGTGACCCAAGAGCACTCTCCACATGCTTTCAGAAAATCACCAGTGGAAGTGTTTGGTGGCTGGGGGGACTCTGGAGGGACCAGGAGGAAGATGTGAGTGAAGGAGCTGGACTGTTTCCAGCTGGATTCCTCCAGCAGCAAGTCCCTGTGGTTGTGCTGAGAGAAACCTTGGGGAGAGCCTGTGGGAGGGAGAAGAGCAGTGTAATTATTTCTGACCACGGGAGGTGGAAGAGCAAAGAGCTGAAGGACGAGGAGCTCGTGGCAGGAGCGTCCTTAGGGCCGGTGAGGTGCCACCCTGCCGAGGAGAACAAGGTCAGGCTTTGTTGTCCTCAGACAATTCTGTGTCTGGGCTCTTTGAGGTGAGCAGTAGGTGCAGGAGTGAGGGTTTATCAGAGCAGGGATAATGCAGCAGGCTATGTGGCTAATGAAGGACAGCTGTCTGTGCTCCTCGCCGAGCTGGTGCCTTATGGATTCGGGTCCTGGTGCAAAGCCCACGTGTGTTGTTTGATGAGCCACACGGTCCTTGGGGCTGGGATGTTCAGCCAGCCTTTGCTCTCGCTCTGGAGGAGTCTCTGGAGCAGACACATAATTGAGATGTGCATCTCTGCTGTGTGGGACAGAGCAGGCACTCAGCAATGTGCTGGGGAAGCTGCAGGAGACGCCAAACCACTGGTGGTGCAATCCTGTCTCGCAGCAGATGAAAATATCAGCTCCTCCACCCAAATGTCCAAGGGGTGGATTAGAACCAAACCTTCTGGGAACTGAGGGCATCTGCATGATGTTCCTTCTTTGGGGTTTTGTTCAGATCACTTAAAGCTAACATTGCAGAATTAATCTTTCTCATTAAAGAAGCTTTTAAGGGGAGATGTGCAACGAGTTGCACAAAGGCTGTAATTTTTTCCCCTGGTACTTGAGAATTAATGAACTTTGTGCTTTGCAATAGGTCTGTTTGCAGAGGTGTTTCTACACCCATGTTAAATTAGGCTGGATGAATTTGGACCCAGGAACTGTTTTATTCCGTCTTAGCCCAAGTAGGTTTCTGTCAGTGATGGGACTGGTCCATGTTATCAAAGAGAGGTAAAGTCTCAACTACTTTGTTACAAGCAGGCCCAGCGGTGAACAAGACATTGAAAACCCAGCCCTTGGTTGCAGCTGGCAGGTGAAACACTGATAAACAAGTATGAAATTAATTTTGATAGTAGGTGAACTGAAACTGCAGCCATTTGAAACCAGGGAACTGGCCCCAAATTCCCCACCTACACTGTGGCTCTTTTTAGAATTTATAGCAAACAATGCCTGGATGGGTTTTGAAATTTCTCTCTCTGAGCACCATGGAGTTGGTGGCCTCTCCTTCAGCATCATATATATTCACTGGAGTTGGTAGTATCTGAAATGAGTTAATTATAGAAAATATATCATTATTCTTTCACCAAACTCAGCTTTTCTAGATACTTAGTGGTTCCCAGTTGTGAAACAGATTTGGTGAATACTTGAGGGGCTGGTGTGTGCTTTGAAAGGGCCAGTCACTCTGTCAATCTGATTGTTGGCCCTTTCTGAAACAACCCCTGTGTGAAAATGAGAAATGGAGAGTCAATGGATCAACACAAGAATGATCACATCGGTCTTCTTGCATTTCGTAAAGACCTGGAGATCTTATTCCTCTCCATCTTGGCCAAATCTCCGGAAAAAGTGTGTTGTGGGTGTAAGGGAGAGGAAAAGGATGAGGGAAAACGCTGGGCTCCTCATCTGGAAAATATGGGAGTGAAGTGCCCACCACGGCAGGACTGCCATGCAGAGCAGGGACAGGAGAATTCCACATGGTTTAGGACATAACAAGTCCAGCACTGATCTCATACAACTTTCCACAGGTTTATCCCAGCTGGTTTTAGTTGATTTTGCACCCATTTCAGCTGTAAACTTGTTTGAAATGCTTGTAAAAGCCCCCAGGCCAGGGGCAGTCAGTGTGGTGTGAGGCATTGGAAGTGTTTGCTAACAGCAAACCAGTGCAGAGATGGGGAGAACAAGCCTTACGCTTGAGTTTCCCTGCAGTGAGACATTGGATAAGCTGTGTGAGAGAGAGTCTTAGAGCATCTGGAGTTAAATGTGTAACTTTGCCCTTAGTGCAGGGCAGAGCTCAGGAATTCCTGAGCCTTTTTGTGGCTGTGAGGCTGAGGAGAGCTCAGGGCTGTCATCACCTCACAGGGCTGAGTCTTGTGTATCTCCAGCTGGAGCGTGGCCTGCTCTCTTCCAGCATATTAGGAAAATCCTTGGAAAGCTGCGTATCCTGGGTCAGGAGCACAGCAGGTGCTGGGATCTGAAGGTGTGTTTCATTTGAGTCAGCTTTAATGACATTTGGAGGAGGTAACGGGGCTGAGGATGCCATGGGGTGACATATGGCAGAGCAGAGATGGGGTTACCTCCCACAGCTTGTCTCCTTCTTTGGCCTGAGCAGAGTGGAAGGGAACCTGCCTGGCAAGAATATTGCATTCTGGCTTTCTGCATATTTATTTCATCTGGGGAGTGCTTTCTTGGAGTGCTTCTCCCTGCTGCAAACGAATCACTGTTTTTAATGTCACTGAAGCAGCAGTGTGGGGAATAAAGCTTGGGGTGTGAGGAACTCTGTGTGTGTAGGGGCTCTGCACCTTTCATTTTCTGATGGCTTGGATCCAAATTTATGCCAGAGCATGAAAAGGTTCAGTGGGTCTGAAGCCAAACAGCCCTGCCAGTGTTTCCATTGCTATTCACCTCTTGCACAGTGAAAAATTGAACTTGTGAGGAAGTTCTGTCTTGTATCTTTAGTCATATAGAATTGCAGAATCATGGAATGGTTTGGGTTGGAAGGATCTTATGGATCATACAGTGCCACCCCCTGCCATGGGCAGGGACACCTTCCACCAGCCCAGCGTGCTCCAAGCCCTGTCCAACCTGGCCTGGGACACTTCCAGGGATGGTGCCTGTAAAGGTCATCTAATCCAACCTCAATTTAATATCATTGTCTAATCGTGAGCTCATTTTAATGAAGTAATAGAAATTTGAAGCTGAAGGTGCTGCTTTAGAGGTGTTAATTACACCTGAGTCTCTGCTGGGGAGTGTGTGTGGAAGGGGCATCACAAGGGGTTTGGCTTCTGGCCGAAAAGCTGCTCCCGTGTAGTCCATGAACCCAGAGCATCAACCCTGCCATGTGCAGGGTCTGGTACCTTCGTGGGGTTTTCTTGGGGTTTTGTAAATCTACAGCATTTTGGAAGAAAGCTTAGAAGTAAAATTTAGAAAGATGACTTTTCATTGCAAATATTTAGGCAAAAGTATCACGGTTGGATTGTGAAGGGAAACATAAATTCTGGAGGCTTTTAGTTTCTCAGTGATAACCTGTAAATACTTGTGAAAACTGTGTATATATATACATTTACAAAATTGGCCTTTCTCCCCCCAAATCTTTTTTCATTATAAAAAGCTGTAAAAACCTGATGGAAAAGCTGGATGACAGAAAGGAACCGATTCTCAATATCACTTTATGTTGCCGTAACACCCAAACACCAACGGAGCTCTATAAACACCTAGGAAACCACAATCCGTCTTGAACAGCTTACAAGTAAAACAGATTTTATTTTATTTTTTTTTTTGAAGACATAAAAGGTAAATTGGTGTTTGGCTCTTGCTGAAAATCACTGAGCACCTCGATCTGCTGAGCATTGTTGAAAATGCCACCCAAAGCCCCTCTCAGTTTGCGTGGAACAGGGAATGTGCAGTAAAAGATCCAACAGCTCCTTTCCCCAACTGTTTTCTTTATAAGTCACTAATCGTTCTTCTTAAAGCTTGTATGTGATACTGAAAATGTATAAAGCTTGTATGTGATGCTGAAAATGTATTAGTGGGTGTGTCACAGCCCAGAGGACTCATCAAAGGAAGGGAACAGGGGCAAAGGCTGCGGCCGGCTGGTTCCCCTCTCCCGTGCTGAATGAAGAAAGATGTTTTTCTCCCCACTGCTCTTCTATCTCCCTCCTTTCCATTTTTCTGCATTATGTTTCCTCCTCCAGACTCTGGTGCTGAGCTGCATGCTGATGAGAGCATGGGCAGCCTGTCCCCAGACAGAACTTTTTAAGGTCATTTCTCCTGGTTCTCAGTTGCTTGACCCGCTCATTTCTCTCCCCCAACTATGGGAGGCTGCCCAATTACACACTGTTATTTTTATGAGACTTGCTTGTCCTTCCCTGCCTTAATCTTCCTTTATTGCCAGCAACACTCACAGTCTCTGTAGTCTAGTTAGAGCTAAAGTTCATGAGAGAAATGGTTTAAATTGACACTTTTAACCAAACAATCAGGAGCACATGCAGTGAGGGGGCCAAATAGTTCTTGTGACCATAGTAGAAGCAATTCCTGAGGAGATGCTCCCTGTGCTGGTGTGGAGGAATCCTCGGGATGGGAGTGACCTTTGGAAGGGGAGATGGCACATTACTGGCAGCCTGGGCAGGATTCTATTGCTCCTATAATAGTGTGGCTGTGTGTGCAAGTAATATTTTCCTAGACCTGGGTAAAATACACACCCAGCTCTTGCTCTCCATCCCGGGCAGAGGTGGGGGTTTGTTACTCTATTTGTTGGGTTTATTCCACATTTTACAGCCCTTCTGTACACACTCACCTGCTGAATGAGACCATCAATTAGTTATTATTGTGCTGGTCACAGGGTTTGTGCAGTGGTCACTCTGGAGAGGAGGTGGAGCCAGAGATGACAGGTCTGAGCATTGAAACATGAGCTCTGTTATGCTCTGATGTGTGAGGTCCACACACTGTGAAACAGCATCATAAACTGGGGAAATAAATTCCCTTATATCAAATTGGCTTCCTTGTTCCAGCAAGGACAAGCTCAGCATCAATAAAAGGAAATTGCTCTGAGGGAGAATCTGCAAGTTACTCGTGTGGATGTGCCAGTTTTCTGCAGGGCTACAGGGGATATTGGGAAGGAATTCCTCCCTGGCACAGGGTGCCCAGAGAAGCTGTGGCTGCCCCTGGATCCCTGGCAGTGTCCAAGG
>JAWWEW010000023.1:2134334-2160009 GCA_035583185.1 Anabacerthia variegaticeps | reverse complement strand
GTGTCCAAGGCCAGGCTGGACAGGGCTTGGAGCACCCTGGGCTGGTGGAAGGTGTCCCTGCCCATGGCAGGGGGTGGAATGGATGGGCTTTGAGGTTCCTTCCAACCCAAACCATCCTGGGATTCTGTGATTCTGGTTCAGGTAAATCACTCCTGTCTGAAGAACTTCCAGATAATCATGTCAATTACCTAAACAAATTTCCCAAGGACCTGAGTTGAAGACCCTTAATCCTTGAAATGAACATCAGAAGAGACATAGCAATTTTTGTTAATATTCTGTTTTTCTAATTAAATGCACAAAAAGGCAAGGCTTGTTTTCTTGTAGCAGGGCCCTGGTTTCCAAAACACTCTGCAGGAGGGACGATGACAGGAATTGCTTTTGAGTTGTTCTGGTAATAATGACTGCAGATTGAATTATAATAAGGTCAGTCTCTCAAACATTTGGCTTAAAAAAATCCAAATGAAATCCACTTTTCTCTCTGGACATATGTTTTAGCTCTGTGGCATGGCATTTATGTGGAAAATGATACAAGGTAAGACATGGAGTGCTGTTTAGAGGAAACATTGTAGATTATAAATAGATTAAAGATTCATCTGACAGAGGAAATTTTCCGAACTCGGTTCAAGCTGGATGTGGCTCTTTGCCAGCCTGCCTAATGCTCTCTGAGCAATATTGGGGTCAGCTGATGGACAGCTCCTCCTTGCTTTGGGAGCTGGGGCTGGACATGCTGCTGGAGGCCTCTTAGACTTGTCCCAAAACTCAGATTGGGTGTTCCAGCACCTTGAAACAATTGTACCCATGAAACATCTGGGTTAAGGAAGAAAAGTTATAACAGTATAGCTGTACCTCTGGCAGACCCTGTAGATTTCAAAGATGTGCCCCTTGCCATGTCCTTACTCTAAAAGAGGCAAATTTTATTGAAGTTTGGCATTTGGGGTGAGTTTGGAGCACCCTGGTGTATGGAAGGTGTCCCTGCCCGTGGCAGGGGCTGGAATGAGATGAGCTTTGAGGTACCTTCCAAAGCAAACCATCCTGGGGTTTTCATTAGTTTTTCTTTTGGTCTGACATTTAACTTGCACATCAGTGGAAAGTTCAGAATGGACACTTAGACACTCTGAGCATCCTTTGGCATTTCCAACACAGTGAGTGTTTTTGACTAATTACAAGTGAATTAATTGCAGGACAACCCTGATGATTTCCTGCAGCCCCCCTCTCTGCTCACCTGGTCCTGTATGGACTCAGTCCTTCACTTTGGGCTGGAAAAGGCTTTTCCCAGTGTTATGAGGAGCTGTTTGTATGAGGATACTGGATCCATTTATATATATATATATGTATCCATTTGGGGGGGTGTGTGGGGGTCAATGGGCCATATGGGTTTCCTCCTGCCTCTGGAGTTTTCTGCAGGATGAGATTTCCCAAGGGAAAAGCCAAAAGCCACGTTTCATTGGTTTGGAGAATGCTGGCTGTGTTTTCAAGGGGAACTCGGGGGTTATTTTCTGCCTTCTCCATTTTGACTTTGCTTTCACCTTCTCACTGAAAACGAATATTATCGCCCTGGTTTATTGTGCTGATTTATTTAGCCAATACAAAAGACAATTGTAGTGTTAGAGTAGGATTTTTATTAGCCTAAGGAAGCTTAAATAATAATTCATTTTAAAAAGAGCAGAAATTTGCCATAACAATTCCAGAAATTGCAAAACTCAATTTCCAGAAGTTTCTTAATAGCATTTGAAGCTGCAGTTGTAATGGTGTGATTGATGGCAACACCTTCAAGCTACCAAGCCTCTCTTAGGAGAACTGGTATTTACATACATTGTATATGTTGTTTAGGATGTCTTTTTTCATGCAGAGAGTCTAAATCATTTCTGCTGTTGGCTTTTAGGACTTTGGGATAAATTTCAATAAATAGATGACAGAAGAGATGTTCAGAGGTACTTCAGCAGCACGTGGGGAGCTGGGCTGCTCAAAAGCTTTCCTGAAGCTCACTGGGGCCCTCAAGAGCCTTGGAAAATGTGTCTTAGCTCTTGAAATGTTTTTGGTGAACACCCAGCCCTGGGTCTGTCTGGCCCAGAAATCTCAGCTTTACGAGTCTGGATGCTGGGAGCACATCCTTTTATGTGACTAGTGGGTTAAGAACTGCTGCACAGCCCGACTTGCAGGGGATTTGTACAAGGCTGATCAAATTGAATGCTTATCAGAGGCTCTTAAACCAGACATCTGCATCTTTCATCACACTAAGTGGAGCTGAGTAGAGCTGCAAAGCTGCTAATTACGGGTAGTGCGAGCGGAGAGCGCAGCCCCCTCTGCATCGCTTGGTGGGGAGGGGATGCTGCTCAACCTGCAGGAGAAAACACAGCAGAAACAAAACTCTCTGTGGAAAGAATGGTCTTTGATAAAATTCTGCATCTAAATTCCCCTGCAATTGGGTTCTTTGAGGGGAAGGTCACTGCTGCTCCAGCAGAGGGTCTGCTGTGATGGCTCTGCTCCCCTCCTGCCTCTCCCATTAAACTGCACTTTGAGCCTTGCCAGGAGACCCACCCAAGGGCTCAGGAACCACCAGTAACAGCCCTGAGGTTGGGAGTGAGCTGTGCTAACTGAGCCCCCACCCAGCACCCTGGGCAGATCAGGCACTGCTGACCCAACACAAGGGGATTTCATTTAAGAGCTGCTTTGAATTCAGGGAAGTGCCCCAAGGGGCTGGAGCTTTCCATGTGCTCAATGCTGTTGACTCCTGATAGTGTCAACTAACAATTTTCATCTAAAATGTGTCTTTTAGTAGCAAATCAAATCAATTTATATCAAAATATTAGCTTTAATAGGTAACTCAGGGGCTTTGAATGAACTCAGAGTAAGTCTCAGTGGTATGGGTTTTTAATACAGAACAGTGTCTCTATATATATCTATTTTTAATTCTGTTCATTCCCAGTCTCATACTCTAACACTTGGAGTTCTCATGCCTATTTTGCTGTTAAAATCATAAAATAATGCTGGTTGGAGGGAATCTGCTCCAGCCTCCTGTTCAAAGCAGGTCTGGCTGGGTCGGGTTGGTCAGGGATGTTTCCATTTTGAGCATCTTCAACCCTAACCCCCATCTCTGTGGAAAACCCACTGCAGTGTTTTACTGTGGAAAAGATAGATGTTAATTAGTCAGTCCAGCAGCAGTAATTAGCCATGCTTAGGGTGCATTCATAAGTTGGGATGACTCAGCCTGGACAAAAGAAGGTTTTGGGGTGACCTCATTGTGGCCTTCCAGTACCTGAAGGAGCCAACAGGAAAGATGGAGGGGAGACTATTGGCAAGGGATGGAGGGGACAGGACAGGGGGAATGGCTTCCCATGGCCAGAGGGCAGGGATGGATGGGATATTGGGAAAGAATTCCTCCCTGTGAGGGTGGGGAGGGGCTGGGATAGAATTCCCAGAGAAGCTGTGGCTGCCCCTGGATCCCTGGAAGTGTCCAAGGTCAGGTTGGATGGGGCTTGGAGCACCCTGGGCTGGTGGAAGGTGTCCCTGCCATGGCAGGGATGGGGCTGGATGATCCATAAGATCCTTCTAACCCAAACCATTCCATGGTTCCTTTAATGTCAAATGAAGTAAATTAATATAAGAGTTAAGACACGCAGCAATTGCCTCTGGTAGATGCTCAGAGTTCTCTCCCAAAATCTTGGGGAAGGTCAGTTTGGGTCCCGTTGGAGCAGTTTGTTTTCTAGCAGAACAATCTGTTGTGTTACCTTGTAGCTTGTTCTGCTCCTGTTTGCCTTGAAGGGACCTTGTGCATGTAAATATTTCTGTGTAATGTGGCCAAACATGAGCAGTTCAAAGTGATGTGTTGTCTGCTTAAATAACTTCATATCACTAAATATTGGAGCTCCAAATAAGGAAGATACAATTAGATGGTGGTGATGTCGAACTGCTAGATTATCATGTGAGATATGCAGTGAACAATTTTCAAAGTAACTTAGGCTTTTAGAGAGCTAAACCTCAATTTAAGAGCTAATTATTTCAACAATTATGAAAATTTTGCCCTGACACGTTTTCCTGAAAACCAAAGCAATAAGTTTCTTTCTTCTTGGCACCATTTTTTAAAGTTTATTTTATTCTTAACAAGACTTAACAGTCTAGCTGAATTAATTAGGTTTTCTGGGATTTTTATCACTACTGTATTTGGGGTTTTTTGTTTTTTATCATGGTCTGTGTCCTTATCCTGTAGAACACTTTTAAGCACTTTTGAAAACATCAGCTTAGGGTACCCTTGGTAGATTAAGAAAAAGATGGTTTTATAAATCATCTTTTTCTTTTTCCCGGGAAGAAATAAAATAACAAAATTGGATTCCTTTACTGATCCTTGTCTTTAGGTGGATCTTGTTCTGTACACGGATCAATAGAAATGTCTTTAACAATGAGAGGATAAAGCTACAAGGGGCAGAAAAATGAGTCCATTCATCAAGGACAACACGAAAGAAGGACTCTTGTGAAGATGTTACAAATATCATTGTGTTGTGTTGCCCTCCCAGGCCCTCAGGAGTCCCATTAGTGATAAATGTATCCAGTTTTAAATATCTAGAATTGGAGGAGCTGCAAAAGCTATTTTTCTGTATAAGAAAATTAATGTGTGTTCAGAAACTTTGTCCATGTGCTTGTCTCCAAAGTGGCATTTTTCCATCCTGCCCCATCCATCCTTCCTGGGTACAGAAAAGCCATTTAATTTGCAATCTGAAGTGCTAAGTTTTAATTCTCTTCCCTTGCCCAGTCTCCCACTTAGGCACACATAAATCTGAGGAATATGAAAGAACTAGTAAAAATGGCTGTATCCTTCTGGAGCTGTAATTTGGCTTCATGAATTATTAATTCCTGGACCAGCATAGCAAGAGCTTTTTCAGAAGTCAGGAGAAATGTAAAAGGCTCACCTTATCAGGCCAGATCTGAGCAGTGGCAGAAACGCAACTCTCACCATTTAGCACTTTGTGGTACGGGCACAAGGAATAGGATATGAGAGCATTTAAACTCTCTGAAATATAACACAAAGTAAGGAAGTGGGGGGGGTTCCCCCTTTTTTTTTTTTCTTCCCCTTTTTTGCCTCTGAAATAATTTCAAAGCCATGAATACACATGCATCTCTCAGGGGCTTGGGCTGGGGGAGATGTTGAAGCTGCATTTGTGAAGCATCACTGCGAGGGAGACCAGCAGCTCAGAGAGCACCTTTGGAAGGGAAAGGCTTTTGCTGCTTGGTTGGGAGAAATGAAGAAATCTGTGGTGGCTTAAAATGGATAAAAGGCAGCATTTACCAAACACAGAGCAGCTGGCAATGTAAGTAAAATTTTATTTTCTAAGTAATAGAGCTCTCTAGTTTAATGCTGCTTAAACCAGGGGATCGTTTATTTGAAGCTGTATCTGTACCAGTATTAGGGGATCCTCATCTTGTCTCCTAATTTATTTGGTCTGGCCACAAAAATAGTGTATTTTGTCTCTTTCCTTGAATAATTTCACGTGTAGTCCTAAAGGTTCTTTGCAGAACTTTGCCCTACTCTGGTATAATGTGCCTGTGGCAGTTGCAAAGTTGAACGTGGCAGCCGATTTAATTGAATCCTATCTTGCAAAATTTAAAGGCATGTAATGGAAAGTTGAAATATTCCAGCCCTTCTCTAATTCTGAAATTTCATTTTAATATTTGTAGTATTTCAGCCATGCTGTTCTTAGTCTCTAAAGCTAAGTTGTTAAAATAAGGAGTCTCTCTTGCAATGCATCACCATCTATTTTTAAAAATACATTTTAACACATAAACAAAATGAGGACTGGGTGTGAAGGACCTGATTAGGTCTCTCTTTGCATTGGGGTTTTTAATAACCATTACACTACAAAATTTATGTAAAGCAATATTTCAGGGAGCAATCCTAATGACATTCTAATGGGAATTTTACCTGGCATTGTTTCACGGGAGCGGGAGATAATCTCGCTGCTGTCACCGGTGTCTGATTTACAGGAGCCATTCTGCTCCCATCTGGTGATGGGCACAGCAGGCAGGGGTAGGAAGGAGCAGCTCAGCAATTCTGGCTGCAGAAAAGTAATTAAACCACAAAAATTCCCCCAAAGTGTCTCAATTCCTACCCTGGCTCTCCTTTTTTAGTGGCAAAGGTGGAGAATTTGGGAGGTAACGCTGCAAAATGAAGTCGGAAATCTTTCTTTAACTTTTTCATCCCTTTTTGTTGTCTCTTAGCCTTCATTTGGGGTATAGTACATAGGCAAAGCACTGATGTTTTTATGGGAAATTATTAAAAACCTTTACTCCTGCCTGTTTGTGTGAAGCCATAAATACACTTGTGAGTGGACAGGCTGAAGAACTTGCCATGGGGAAGCGGTTGTGGGGACAGAGCTGGTGTGGGGAGCTTGTAGAGCTTCCCTATCCCTATTCCCTATGAGCTGGGAGAATTAGTGAGTTTTTAAAGCTCTTTCTTAAAACTCCTGGCAAGATGTGGGTGTTGTGGGAGTTGTGCTGCTCGTGGGGAGCTGGCACCTCGTGGGGTGTGCGGGTGCCACCCATCTCTGTGCCCGGGTACAACACAGCTGGAGGGAGGGGAGGCAGCAGAGATGGGTTCATTTGGCAAGGGGAATAGCTTTGCCTTCATTATTGACTGCATCATCCTGCTCTGATGGCACTGAGCAGGTGACAGCAGAGACTTGTGCTAAACAGGACAGGAGAGCACTGGGAGATGGAGAGGAGCTGGTGGGCTGGTTGGCATCAGTGGTGCTTGGCAAGAGGTGGCCCTGGTGGCATCTGAGCCAACCACTGTGGCCTGGGCATCCCCAAAACTGGAGTGTCTTAGGAAACTGGCAAAGCCCTTTGGGTGAGGAAAGAGAATCAGGGAGAATCACAGAACCACTTAGATTGGAGGTTTGCACAGGGAAAGTTACTGTGCATTTGGAGAAAGAGCAAGAAGTTTATATTTTAAGTGGCAGAAAACATGACAAAACACTTATTGCTGGGAGTGCAAGTACATGAGGAAATATGTGGCTATTAGCCAGCTGCAAGTTTCTCCATTTAAATGCAAACAAAACAGGAAAATGAAATGCAATTTTTAGTTTAATCAACTTTCATGAGTCTTCTGGGAAGCCCAGAAGTATCTGAAAGGAGCCGCTGGGACCTGTTGGGTTTAACTGTGAATTTTTGAAGTCTGCTCAGTAATAGATGGTTGTGCTGGGTTTGGTTTGAGAATTCAGCTTGGCCAAACTGGGAGCTGCCTGGCTAAGTGGGGGAGCCCAGGCAGAGGAACTTTCAGTTCAGAGGGACATTAAGGCTTTATTTTGCTAAAAATATGTTGAATGTAGCAGTTCTTTGCCCAGTGCATCCCACAAGCAGCAAGTTAAAACAACAAATGTATCCACTATAATTGCACACTTGTTCTCTTTATTTTAGTATAGGGGAGATGATAAAAAAAACACACAGCAAGCTGTACTGGAGAGTTCCCCCACAGAGAACTTGCAAAAAGTTAAACTAAATAAAACTACCTCTAATTGTTGTGTCCAGAAAACAATTAAGGGTGAGGAAAGATTAATGATTATTTAAGTTTGATTTTTAATATCACAGCAGTAAACACCTGATTTATAGAGCTGCTGCAGGTATAAGAAAATACAAAAAGTGTGTTTTATTAAAAAACAGCTGAGGGGGGGTGCAAAAGGCTCAGTGAACTGGATTTTTTCCCAATCACTAGGACATTTCTGCATCGATGTCCTCAGTGTTTCGTTTCTCTTGAGACCAATTACAAAGGTTCACAAGGTTGTTTTTATTTTCCTTGCTCTTGATGTCTTTTTAATGAGGCCTCCTAGTAAACAGCAAGCATTATGCTTTCCTGTTGTATTCCTGTCTGCCGCCTCAAAACATTTATTACTAATCCATGGGGGAAATGATTTATAAATTAAATATTAGGAAAATGTACTTTTAAAAAACAGAAGTAGTTAGGGGGGTATATCTTATAATTGGCATTGGGGGAGCGGGAGAGGAAGTCATGCCAATATTTTGCTAATGGAAGCGAAGTGAAAGGGACTGTTAAAGCATCATTGTGGTTTCGTGTAATAAATAGAGCTAATAGATGCATGGAGTTCTCAGTGCACATCTCGGGGCTTGTGGCTTTGTGTAATAGAATCTGAAGGCATGGAGGGGAAAAAAGGGCTGCATTCCTGCTCTGCTCCAGCCCTGCCATGTCCTGGTACCCACAGCATCCCGTCGGCACCCTGAGCTCCTGCCCTGGCACCTTCTTCTCCTGCTCTGCCTCCAGTTGCTGGATCTCCCAGGTCCAAGTGATGCTTGCAACATATTCTTTAATCTCCAACCCAAATCAAGCTTAAGAAGGAAATTCATCTGGAGCTGTGTGAGTGACAGAGCCCTGTCTGGAGTCTCTGCACACACTGAACACCCTCATGTTGGGATGCTGCTGCAGTGTTGCTCCTGCTGCCTTAGAAATGCCCAAGCCAAGTGTAAATGCTGTCATTGTGTAAAGGTGCTGTGTCTGGACACTGAATTTTAGCTGTTTGGCTGCCCAGTTCCTGTACTGGCAAACTCTGCTTGCTTTAAATCGAGACCTGCTGGTAGACAAGGCTGTGCTCACTGAGTTTGGAGAACCTGTGCTGCTCTTTGGTGCTCTGTGCCAGATTCATGGTGAGCAAATGCACATCTGGGATTGGTTTGGGTTTGTTTGGGGGTCTTTGTTAGGTTTTGGGGTGGTTTTTTTGTTGTTTTTTTTTACAGAATTTTGGCATTTGGCTGCCCTACATCAGGCTTTGTCTCCTCTACAATCTGCTGTGAGTGGTCTCTGGTGATACCCAGTGGCTGCATCTCACCTGGTGTCCTTTCATTGTCCTGCTGGCACATCCTCCCCATCTGTGGTAGCTTTTGTGTGGGGTGACTAGGTGAATACATTGGTAAAGCTCACCTGTTTCCCTGTGCGTGTCTATCCAAATTCTGCTGTAGTAAGTAGGGTGTTTCTGGCAGTTTTCTGTTTTGGTCTCTCTCACACATTTGCCTTTGCCCCTGTTATGGTGGAAAGCTTGGAGGGGTCCTGGTGCTCTTATTGTACCTGCTCAGGTGACTGGGAGCCAGGTTGGAAGGTGAGCACGGGGAGCTTGTTGTTCAAGGGGAGTCATTCCAATCCTGTGTCTGGATTCCTCTGACTCTGGAGCAGTTGTGGGTGCCCCAAGGACAGGGGTGCAGGAGGCACTTACTTACTCAGCAGGTTTGTGGATCTCTTTCAAGCAGATCTTTGAAATTTGCCTCTGTGTTTGCAGCCACTTTTGTGTGCTGTGAGTTCAGCTCCTTCCTGCCCTTCCACCCTTGGAGTGGCTGTGACCTGGCACATCCCTGTGGCTGTGCAGGGCTGAGGGTTGGACCCTCATCCTTGGGGGTCCCTCCCCACTCAGCACATCCCGTGGTTCTATTCTGTGCCCTGGCAATCCCTTGGAAGCACAGGAGGAATTCAGCTCTGGGTTTGCTGCCTCTCCACTGCATTATCCCCTCCAAAAAGCCTTGGCAGGGATGCTGGAGGAGAGGAGCACTTGTCCTTCGCTGGGGTGCTGAAAGGTGTTTACTTCCCAGGGATGTCAGGCTGGTGGCACTTCTCTAAAACATGCCTGTTCCCAGAATATGAAATAATACTTTGATCACTTTCATCTTTTATCTTTTAAGTAGCTGATTTCATTCTCCCATGAAAGCAATGGGCTCAGATAGCTAATCAAGCTGCATAATGATGAAAAGGTCAGAACGAAGCGGTGAACCACCACGATTCCCAGCAAAGGCTGTGCTCAGCTTGCAGAGCAGGCCAGTGCCAGCACACAAACTCATTTTTATTTTGTGAACAGACACTCACTTACTGCTCTTTCCTGTCCTTTTCACTGTGAAGTTGTGTTGTCACCCACAGATGCTGTCCTGAGAAAAATAAGGGGAGTGAGTAGCTGACATCTCCTGGGAGGAAAAATTCCCCTGAGGACACAAAGGTCCCTAATTATATTGGAGTTATGGCAGAGTTGATGCTGCCAGGGAATGTGCTCAAGAGCAGCCATCCATTGTCCAGGCAGGGCTGGCAACAGCCTCCCCACGGTGCCTCGTGGGAGGAGAGAGCTTGGTGTCACATTCATGCCAGTTCACCACAACAGGCAGCAAAAATAGAAAATTATATTAGATTAATCCTTTCTTGATGGTTTATCCTCTCTGTAGTTACCTCTTGAGCCAAATCTGGGAGATCTGTTGTATCTTCTCTGATCTATGATGATGATGATGATGAAGGTGGTGTCCTTGCTCACAGCTGGAATTAGATGGTCTTGAAGGTCCCTTCCAATGCAAACCATTCTGCAATGGTGTGACCTCTTACCTGCTGCTTGGTGGAGGTCACAGCAAGGACTGGGCTGCTGAAGTGATGCCACCATGAAAGCTTCACGTGTGGAGCTGAGCTGGGACCTTCCCAAACTGCCCAGAGATGTGGGGCTGGCATGGCACCCTGCACAGTGACGTGGACTCATGGTGGCACTTATCTGAGAAGGCATTTGGCTCTTGGTTCTGCTGGGTAGGATTTATTTTTATTGTAACTAATCAGAGGAGTGTAGAATGAACCTTTCCACGAGCAGAAGTAGCTTGATTTATGAAGTGGAATTGTAATCCAACATGAAGCATTTGATTAGTCCTCGCACGCACTAATCCTTTTTTTATGAGATCAATTTGCCCCCAATATCTGTACATGGTATTTTTTTGGCAGCCTTTTTCCTTAAGACCTCAAAATGGTATAAATGATGAGCTCCAGCTGTTTCTCATTGTGTGGTTTAGTTTCTGACACACAAGGTACTGGATTTTAAGCTTCTCAGACTTTTCCCCTGTAAGTATTATTTAATAGCTATTGCTGCATGAACATTGATTTTAATTTTACCAGAATAAGTGCATTAGAATGTTTACACTTTATTATTTATCACCAGCTGTTTCCCCAGCACTGGAGATGGTGGGTTTATTTATTTCTGGGTACCACATAATTAACTTCGTGTGCTTATCTGGAGACTTTCTTGTCAGTTATTCATAGCCTGACTACTTTGTGTGCAATCTTCAAACAATTTACTGTGTGATGGGAAATATTTCAGTGTGTTCTTGCATTGAGATTTAGAATAATATAACTGTCTGGAGGTATTTATAGCAGGCTGCAGCAGGGGAGGCAATCACCTTTTATCCTTGGCAGTGTCAGTGGTGTAGGAAGGTTGGCTTTACCCACCTTGGGGAATCAGTTCTAGATCAATAAAAAGTTGCATATTTTGGATATATTTATATACTGGACCACTTAGGAATGACTTTACACCTCTTCAGGGGTGCATATGTGTGTGGGTATCTCCTGTGACCCTCTTCATACTGGTGCTGCTGAGGTTGGGGTGGGAAAAATCCCTTTGTATTCTGCTCAGAATGAAATACAAATCAGTGAGAATCTGCAAAAGGCTTTCTGCAACTTGGTCATTATGTGTGATTACAGCTGGCCTGCAGTAATTATGTGGTTTAATCAGTTTCTGCACAGATATCAACCACTTAAAATATTTCTGAGTTTATCAAAACATTGTGTATCCGTGTTCCCAGATCTTCAAAGGGGCTGACAAGAAATGCCAGAGGTCACAGATGATTATTTTTTATTATTTCTCTTTTGTTGCCAGTAATTGTAATATAGCAGCAAAATGAAGACACAAAACTAAGAGAGGAAGCAGATTTAATTTCTTTCCAAGGCCAGCAGTTACCGTAATGCTGGTCAGCATCTGTCCATGGCAGGTTTCATCCTGCCCTTCCAAACTACATGTCTCTCTTGGTGGGAGAGACCCCAAGTGTGCTGGTGCCATGGAAGGACAGACAGACACGTGTCTGTCTCACTGCCAACCCTTGGCAAGACAGTGCCACCCCCAAGGAGTCTGATTTCCCAGGATTCCAACCCAGAAGGGTTTGAACAGCTTCACATGAGCCCCTACAGAGCCCACAGGGTTTGTCCATCACAAGCAATCAGTGTCTGGAGCTGCTGATCAAGGTAATGAGGTGGGATTTGGCCAAGGCTGTCCCAGCTCACAGGGAACGCAAGTCTTTCAAGACATGGCTCAAAGACATTGTGCTAATAAAGTGACAGACAGAGCTCAGGAGGGCTGGTAAGGGCAAATCAAACCTTCTCTATTTGGCTGCTTTAGGCACAGAGAGGGGGAGATGTGCTTCACCCTCCTGCGTCCACGATACACCCACGGCAAAAAAACCCTCTTCAATGACAGCTCTCTGCTCGAGCATTTCTTCCCAAATCCAAAACGTTGGTGGCTTTCTCTGTGCGTTTGTTTGGTTTTTTGCAATTAGAAGCTGTAGCCAGATTTGGTGGCACTTGGAGTTGGTTTATGGTGTAGGAGGAGTGAGAGGAAACTTGTTGGTACATGTTTTGATTTGCTTTCCTTCATTCCTAAAATGAAACTTGACAATGTGATATTTGGAGCTGATATAAAAGAAATTCATCCTAGTCCTCCTGATCCATTGTGCAAAGTGTCAGGGTTTTCCTCCCCGGTTCTGCTTATGCTTTTGATATCATGAAAGAGAAAAATGATACCCGAGAAAACTTGTCAGCCCAAAATCTACCTCAGTGGTAAATGTTATGAAAATACATAAAAGCCTCTAAGTATTTTGTCAGAGGACCAGGGACCACTCAGAGAAGGTTAATGGTTTGAAATGCCTTGGAGAAGCCCTCCAAGACCAGAGCACACAACTGATACATCCATCCCAACACTTGCACCAATCCTTTTATCATGAGGAAGGGCTACCACAGACATAAATCTGTAATAAATAGGGAAACTGTGTCCTAGGGAATGACCTGAATGTTCGAATTTCTAGGATTTGATGGGATTTTAGCAGGGGATGAGCAAAACTTTGGTATTATCTCCTTCCCTAGTACTGGTGGCTGGCTGAGACCTTGGACTGGCTGGCCCAAGTGGCTCTTGGGCTTCCCATGGGATGCTCTGCCACCAAAGCAATGCCTTCTCTTGATATCCGTACCGAAGGGAAAACATAAATGTGATTTTATATAACATTTATGCTGTATTTGTATGGTAATGAGCTCCAGGGTAAGCACTGAGCAATAGTCCCAGCTCATACAAGAGTTTCCTGCCTGGCATTTCTTTTATAACTCTTTCAAAGCCGCCTCACTGAGAAGGTTATTCTGGTAATTTATTACCATATTTTTTTTTATTTATTTATTTTTTTTTTTTCCTGCAAATAAACTCTTTTTGAAAACGAGGTCCTTCCTAAGGGCAGCCAAGTGTCCAATGCAGGGCTGTGGCTGGTGTCAGCTGTGTGTGGGAGCACATGCTCCATTTCTTCATTAGGGCTCGGCAGCGTCGCCGTGTGAGCACCAAGTGCCACTCGTGTCCCTGTCACCTCTGAGCTTCTCATGAGCACTGAGCACCGTCCTCCAGATGGGCATTTGGAGCAAGAGCAGGGCAAGGGAGTTTTAAAAGCACAGCATGAACTTTTGTTCGTTTTGGGGTGTTTCAGGGGCTGTAGGATGGGCCTGGGAGAAGGACTCTCATTATTGAAACGTTATTACTGCATGAGGAAAGGATCTGTACTTTTAATTTGGGCTTCTTGGGAGGTCTGTTTAAAATTTGAAGTGGTTTTTTTTTAGTATAAGATGTATTTATATTTGCTTTGGTCATCTTGGAAGGCTCATTTAAAATACAAAGTAATTTATCAGTATAATGTGTATTTATATTTGCTTTGGTCATCTCGGAAGGCTCATTTAAAATACAAAGTAATTTATCAGTATAATGTGTATTTATATTTGCTTTGGTCATCTCAGAAGGTTCATTTAAAATTTCAAGTGATTTTTCAGTATAATGTGTATTTATATTTTTTTGGTCATCTTGGAAGGTTCCCTTAAAATTTCAAGTGGTTTTCCAGTGTAATGTATATTTATATTTGCTTTGGTCACCTTGGAAGGTTCCTTTAAAATATAAAGTGATTTTTCAGTATAATGTGTATTTATATTTGCTTTGGTCATCTTGGAAGGTGAAAGTACCTAAAATAGAGGTGGTTACTGTGGAATATCCAGTGGTTGCTTAAGTACCTTATTGTATTGCAGCTGTAGAGAAGAAAACCCATAAATAAAATCTTTCTAAGAGTTGGACCTGATGACCCTTGGGGGTCCCTTCCAACTCAGAACATGCTGTGATTCTGGGAAATTTAGTGCAAGCTTCCTAATTGACAGAAACTACTTATTGCAGGAAGAGGGAAATATTGAATATATTTATTTTAATGAAAACTTCCCAACGTTTAGCTTAAAAAAAGACTTCACGTGAAGTCTACAAGCAAACAAATTGATCTGCAGGCTCTGCATTTACAGTGAGCAGAGTAAAAAACCAAATCCCTAGGTCGTTCCTGGAAGAATAAAGCTAATATTAGATAAAGCTAATATTAGCCTAGGAGTCACTCCTCAGTGTTGTGTGCATCAGGGTTCTGTGAGGTGCTGAGCTTTCACAACTTAGCTGTGGGTTTGAAGGGACAAACCTTAGGACAGAGCTGGTTTCATTTCTTCAGGGGCCAAGATTGCAATACAGTAGATTCTTTTTTCCACCCCTTTATTTCCCTTTTCATATTATTTTAATAATACATTTTTGATTCTGGGATTTGTGGAAGACAGGGAATATCAAAGTAGAGCAATCAGGTGATAATCCTACTTACCTAACCTTTGACTGGCAGCATTTGGTGTATTTTTTGTCATATAGGATCAGAGTTATCGTTAAGAGTAATTTGACGAATGTTGTCATTTTCCTTCGAAGAATTTTATTTAGGCTTTTTTGTTGTTTGTTTGTGAGTTCACCTGCTCCCTTGAGAGTAAACCAGCCAATAATTTATTCAGTGAGAAGTCCTTGCCAATTTTCAAGTGAGAATAAATAATTTTGAGATCCTTGTGGTTATAAAACTTGATGATTTGCCCGCAGATATTCTCTTCTTTTCAATGTTGCGTGGTGGTGTCAGTTTGAGACCTGAGAGCCAGCTCGTTGGGTGTTTTCCAAGGAGCTCTTCAAAAATGTTCTTCAAGTTGAAGTTTAGCTCTTCTCCAGTTCTGGAATATTTTGCTGTATGTTGCCTTTGGGCCATGGGCTTCCATTGCTCATGGGAAAGCAGGAGAAAGCTGCCCAGGTGCTGCTCATGCCACAGAACACTGGAATGTTGGTCTTCCCTGGTGGGGCTGGAGACACCTTCTCCTGAAACACTGTGGGAATGTGTAGGAACTGTGTCCTGCTTCACAGCATTTGATTTGCCCCTGGGGACTCGTGGCAGCAGTTTCTGTTCCCTGTATCACTTTGGTTCGTAGCAAGGTGTAATCACCGAGTGCCTTCAGCATCCCCCCAAAGGAGCCTTGAAAGTCTCTTCCAGCAGCCTCCAGGTGATGAGCCACGTCTTATCCCTGAGGGTGATCAAGTGCAATGGGAAAACTTACTTTTGTGCTCATTCTGGCGACTTCCAAGGCTGTTGGGAGGGAGAAAAAGGACCTGCCTGGCTGGAGGGTCAGGGTCAGTCACCTCAGGATGCATCCAGCAGCTGCAGCTTCTCAGGAGCTCCTGGGTGAGGAGCTGAACCCACCCCTGGGGCAGCCAGCCAGGAGTTGGCTCAAAGCATCCTCCCATGCAGGCAGAGTATGGTGCTTGCTCAGGAACGGGAGATTTCCTACTGTTCTTTCCCTTATTTTCTTATATTCCTTATTCTCTTTACTCCCTCCCACAGTCCATGAGGAATTCTGTTAATGCCCTGCTGTGTTTCTGGGTCTTGGGAACAAGTGCAGCACATCAGCCCCAGAGAAGCTGTGCCCACCACTTCCCATGGCTGTGTTTCTCTGCAAGCCATAACTACTCCTGCAAAAATCACTTCATTCCCCTGTGTCGTGGTATTTACAAATTAAAATGATCTTTTTGAACTGGTATTTAACAGAACTTTCAAGGTGCTGCTTGAAGTACAATCTCCCCGAGTGGACAGGCAGGAGAGGAGGAGATGGATGGGGTTTGGTTTCTGCTTTGGTGGAGCTGCTCAGTGGTTCTGACATCAGCCAGGACCCCCAGGGCTCAGGTTGTTTTGTATTCTGCTCCTCTGCACTTCCACGTCCCTCCAGTGCTTACAGTCAGAGAGAGAGGAGAATATTAACCATCAGTGACTGAGTCTGGTCACATATGTGATGTTTGACACACAGCAGTCACTTGTACAGAAAGCCTTGTTATTATAGAAAATAAAAGTGTATATTCTGTCCAGCTTTCCAAATTTGCCCGTAAGGTTGGAGGGGAGACAGAGATCAATCACTGATAAAGATGGCCTGTGGCAGTGGGTAGATGAGACTGTCAAATCAAGTGAGAAGCAATACAACACCCAAAAAAAATGTTAAAATATTGTGATTCTTTGAGGTTTCTACTTAAAAATCTGATTTCTGCAGCCCGAGGCTCCCAGTCCATCTGTAGCCTGAACAAGTCTCGTCCCCTGAGTGCACTTTTTAATGCCATGAACTCATTTGCAGAAAACAGAGTTGGATGGGAATGAGCCTGCAAAGAGAGGGAGAACCTTCCCCTTCCCTCTCTTTTCCCTTTTCTTTCCCTCCCTGGTGCCTGGGAGGGGGAAAGGCTTTATAGGAAAATCCTTCAGCAGCAAGTAAATGAGTTATCAATTACATATGCAATAAAGCACACTGAAATACGTAATGATACTTGATTTATGAGGATTTTATTCACCTTTTCTTTCACTAATTGTGGTCAGCTGGAGTCGCCTGGGGTTTGCAGAATGCAGGAGGGCTCTGAGCAGCACCAACAGCTGGTGCTTTAAGAAAGAGAAGCTGCTGTGTTTTGCCCTGGTGGGAATTTCAGGAGTCTCAGGGAGAGAAAGAGAGCAAATTGCCCAAATGCTGTGTCTGTGTGTGATATATTCCATGTTTCATTTCTGAGCTGACTAACAGAAGGCCCAGAGAGCCCTGCAATGCAGGTGATGCTGTGGATGTGGCAGCTGAAGCTCCTTCAGGCAGGAGGGGTGAGGTTTGACCCCAAACCCACCAGTCCCTGTCCTTTGGGCAGTAAATCTGGCTCCAAAAGGACTTTTTTCCCAAGAACTGATGTTGGGCTCAGTTGCCTTAAGAGTGCCAGTGGAAGGAAGGAAGACTCTTGTTTGGAATGGATTCTGCTTTGGTTTTTATCGTATCTGGGGTCACTTCTGGAGTGCAGGGTCACATTTGAACAGCCAGCACATGGGTCTGAGCATGAAATTATGGATCTGAGCATGAAGTGGTGCATCTGCTGGTTGGAAAGAGCTGCAGGGCAGCCTGAGGTCTCTCTGACCAAAGGCATTCCCTGCTGGGCTTTTCAGGCATCCTTCCATGGTCCCCTTGGAAGCTGCCAGTTTGCTGAAGGCTGGCAATAAGGGGGCTGTGTGAAATAGCTGCAGTCCCCAGCCGGGCTTGGGGAAGTTTGGAGGTCTGTAAAAGTGTGTTTTAACACACATAGGCAGGTGCTGGATGTCCCCCCAGGCACTCAGTGCTTAGGGCTGCATCCCTCAAGTTCCCAACACAGGGTTTATTTTCTGTTTGGTGTTTTGTCTAAATCTCAAAGGAATTAAAAAGTAAACCTCAGTTAAGCTGAGCGAGGAGTCCCAAGTTCAAGCACCACGTGAGACCCAGATTTCATTTAAACTTCCAGTGAGTCACTGAACAAGTTATTTGCCTAAGTCATACAAGAGTTTGTTATTTGTTTCCACTATAAATGTCCAGTCCCTGCTTGTACAGGACAGAGAAAATAGTGTTTTGGAGGGCTCTCCACTTTCTGTAGTTGATTTATGGACCTCTTTTCTGGCTCCTAGTGTGGCCCATCCTGAAGGCAGGAGGAAGTGGTGCAAGAAATGGTTTAATTTGTAATGGGAGCCTGAGGTTTGGAGGAGCCTCAGCAATCCCCTGCTCCTCCTTTCTCCTCTCCCCTCCCCTCCACTGAGGTTTGTGAAACAGGAAGGAATTGGAGGAGACAAAACTCAAAGCTAAATGATGATTTTACAAGTCCCTGTGTGATGCAGAGTGTTCAAGTGATGCTGCTTGTACTTAAAAACGAAACAGTGCATCGAGGAGTTTGCTTCAAGAGAAATAATAAATCAAAATAAATAAAAAATTAAACTTTCTTATGCCTGGTTGTCAAAAATTTTGAATGAACAAACCAATTTTAACACTTTAAAATGAAGTTCATGGCATCTTTGCTGAGAGCTGGTGCTTAAAAACAAACAATTTTTCACTGACAGCAAAAATTGTTTCCCTAACATGCCCAGAGGTGAAATGACTGCTTGGGGGAAATAACGCTGGCAGATTTTCTCTCTCTAAGTGGAGAAAGTCTTTGGGCTGTAAAAGCTGTTGTGTGGTTTAACTAATTTTCTTTAAACTGAAGGCAACAGCAAAGCAGAGGATGTTTTTCCCCTGGTGAGCTGATATTTCTGGTTGTTTATGAGCTCCTGCACGTTGTCACTTCAGCAAAGGCAAACAGGAGAGAGAGCAGAGATCGTGTGGATGTGGAAACTGAATTTTATCCAGACCCTCAAAATAGTCATGAGCCCATGTGGAAAGGGGAGTGTTTGCTAGAACTGAATGAACCTTTCCAGAAAACAACCCCACTCCATCCTTAACCCTTTCCCTTGCCAGCTCTCCTCTCCCTCCCTGCCCTCAGTTCTGCAGCAGCACAAGGTGAGGCTCTCGTGGGGAAAGAAATGGGAGGGAGGGATTTTTACTTTCCCCACGTGCCAGCCAGGATCAGAATTGGAAATAAGTGAACAATATGAGGAGAGTGACTGTCACAGTGATTATCCTGATTAAAACCATTGTCCACCCTCTCACCAGCACCCAGGAATTCAGTGTCCTGTACATTATCCCAGTTGTTGCCCTGTTCATCCTCTGAACGTTGAGCTTTGTCCAGGTGTGTGAACCCGCCCAAAAAATGCCAGGGAGTTATTTGTTCTTGGGTGCACGCTCTGTCTGGGTGACATCTCTGGGAGTGCTCCCTGAGCTGGGGGGGCTGATGGAAAGCACAGAATTCCCATCCCTCTCATTTCTCAGTGTGTGTTTGAAGTCTCTTGCTTTTCTCACTTGAGGCACCAGATCTGAGTGTTCTGAGGTTGCTCCAAGAGGTGCCACGGCCACAGCAGCCCCTTGAGCTTTCTCTTGAGGTGCTGCTGAATGGCCTTGGATGGTATAAAAAGCAATTTGAGGTCTGATGCTCCTTCCAGGGACTAACATCATCTGTACCATGTATTCCCAAGAAACCTTCAGGAGGTGAAGGCTGGAGCACATGTGCCAAAGAGAATCTGGGAGGTTTGTTTGCTGTGCCCAGCACTAAGACCCCATCAGTGCCCTCCTGCTCCAGCTGAGGGGAGGATTAGCTCTGGTGCTCGGAATTTCTGCCTGTGAGGTAGCAAGAAATTCACCAGGAGAATGTTTAATTTCAGTAATGACCACTGAATAATTTATTCCCCTAATTTACAAATATTTTTATGGAAAACACTTGAGGTTTTAATTATGCACTCAGTAAACAGGCTGTGTGTATCGGTGATTAGAAGTTTAATGAAAATCTGTGTATTTTGGAATGTTTTGTTCACAGTTGGGAGCTATTTCCAGTCTTTTAGCACCTGAACAGCTGGAGCTGTTCCAGCTGTTGGGAGAGCAAAGTGAGGACCGCCTGTCTGAGTCGGGACTCAGATACTTCACCTCATGCAAATTATTCCTTTCCCCCCTTCCCTTTTGCTTAAAACACTGCTGGAATTCTATTTGCACATGGCATAATCTTAGGATGGACATTTTGATGGTGTTTTCACTCCTCAGATGCATTTCCAAGGGTTTGAAGAAGGTTTTAGAAGAAATGCAGATGATCCTGTTGGAGGGTTTTGTGTAGTGAGATACAAATCCAGTCCCTCCCAATTTTCTGCTCTGAGTTTTCAGTCTTTCCAAAGAAATCAAAAGTTTCAGTGAAGTAAATCCCCTGTCTTCAAGAAACTGCTCCAGAATTGTCTTTGCCATTTGGCCTGTCATTTCCAACACACCCTGGGGGTAGGGATGTTATTCAATGGCACAGTAATCTCTGCCAGTGTAGGAAAAGACACTCAGTTTGGTCAAATTTGGGGAGAACAGAGATGGAACAGAAGTAAAATCCAAATCTCTGTCCCCGTCTGTTTTGCATGAGGAATCATTCCCTCTGTTTGGTGATCCTTAGGGAAGAAGGGTCAGGGAAAGGCTGAGACAGCAGCCCCCATTCTCAGCCCAGTGCCCACTGGGGTAATTCCTCCCAACCTGGGTTCTCCCAGCAACTCCAAATCACCATAACCATGAGTGTCCCAGCCAGAAAAGTTGTGTCTGCCTTTTCTTCCCTGTTCCTTGCCACAGTTCTTCTTTTCCTGCTCTTCCATGCCAGACAAGAGGTGGGTTGGAGAAGAGTCGTGCCTGGGTTGTTGCATTCTGGATATTAATTTAGGCATCTCATGTAATTCCTGTAGGTTGGCCTGGTTTCCTGACCATTTAAATGCCAATAATAGAAATTTGATTGTGGAGAAGGGGAGACAGTAAACAACTAAGACAAAGAAATTAATCCCTTCCATACTGTGTATTAAGAGCTCAGGGTGGCAGGTGTACATCCATTTAAATTTTTGAATAAATATTAATAATAGTTATTGCAACAATAAAGCAAAATACGTGAGTAAGGAAATTAAAGTGACCTTGGATCCAGGTACATTATTGCTGTACGGATACTGTTTGACTTTAATTTTTATTAATGTAGATAATGGCTTACATGGGCCTTATGGCTGCATTACTAGTGCTCTAAAATTTAATTAGATTTTTAGAGCAGCTGTTAATGTCTTCTCTAGAATTATTTAATTTGGTGGCAATGCCAGAAAACTTCATCCATTTCATTAGAACCTGAAGAGAAACTGAAATGAGGTGTTTTGTCTGCAAAACTACCCTGAATTCCTGAGTCTGCTGTTCACAAGGCATTGTGATTGTGCTGATTTTATCCTGGTGATGGAGAACGTGCTAAACCATGGAGAGGAAAATGCTGTCTGGGAACTCTTTTAAAAGCTCTTTAGGATTTGAATTTTTGTTTCCTGCTTTGTTAGACAAAGTTATAATTACTTGGGAAAAGTCCACTTTTAAGGAGAACACAAGGCAGGAATGTCTATCCCCATTAGCTTGATGATCATCTGCAGGAACGTGGATGAAAATGGTTTATTTTCACAACAAAAGAATGAAGGAATGGTGTTGTTTATTGTCCTGTCCATCAAAAATATAAATAAAACGGAAATGTATCAGTTTTAGTTAATTCCAGGAGAACTTGCTGAAGAAGCAACTGTGCTGGTGCTGGAAAAAGGTATTTAGAGTGGATCCAATCCGAGGTACGAAAACTCTCAGCCAAAAGGTTTAGAGATAATATTTTAGCCTAATTTAGTTTAGATTAAGCAGGGTTAGACAATAGACATGTGGAGTAGCGCCAGGGAGTCTGGTGTGCAGAGAGGGTGATCAGGATGAGCTGTGAATGGAAATTTGGCACACTGGAGGTATTTTCCAAGACATCTGGGTAAAATAGGTGGCTTTTTAAAATGCCAAGCTCTGGGCTGCTGTGTCATTGAGTTCACACTGGGATGGGTTTGTGGCCTTGTCTACCCTCACTGGCACTGAGGGCAGATCTTCTTTCATGTGCCAACCATGTTCCCTCCTCTGGTACATATTGGAGTCATAATTATTGCATGGAAAAGCTAGAGGGAATAATTGTAAGTCCATCAGGTGTTGGTTCTAAGTTTGGGTCTCATCTGGAATTTCAGCAATTTGGCTGAAATATGTTTATTGTCACCCAGAGCCCGTGACCTTTGCTAATTCCATGAGTTACCCATCAGTGAACTTCTGAATCTCCCCTACACCAGTACAGAAGAGCTTTAAGCCTGGAAATTATCCATGTTTATGTGAGAAACTTAAGAGATGGCTGGTTGTTTGCATGGGATGTACAGCTCAGTCCAGGATTATTTGCTGTTAAATCTCCTTTCCTTGGCTGAGAGCAGCTTGCAGAGCCAAGTTTCTTGCTGCAAGGGTTTGAAGGTTGGGAGACAAGGAATGATGCAGAAAACGTGTTTGGGGAAGAGTGGAGAGGGTGAAAAATGGGATTAACTGATGCCTTATCCAGGGTGAGCTTCAGCTGTAAAACAAACCCTTCTCTGCAAGAGGAGTAGATTTGGAAGGTTTGCTGCCCTTGTCTATTTACATGCAGCTGCTAAGGAGGGAATTAAGAAAGTGCATTTTTCTGGCTTGGTAAATGCTGAGCTTCATTATTCAACATATTGCAGTGAGGACAGAGAGTGTGTTAAGGGTGCAGAGTGGAGATGTTAACGCATCAAAGGATCACACGTGTTGGTTAAAGAAATTCTAATGACAAATGACAGTGACCTAATTTAGGAAACAATCCAGTGGTATAAAGTCATTCACTAATTTGTAATTCTGTGATTAACAAGAACAAAATCAATCATGTCAGAATCATCAGACGGTGTGAGCAATTGCTGCAGGTTTTGCAGCACTGCCTTGGGTGCTGTGTGGCCTCTCCAGTCTCTCCACTGGGAGCCCAGGGCTGGAAAGGAACATCCAGATTCTGGCAGCAGCAGCTCAGGTAATCAGTGTTAACTTGCAAATAGGAGAGGGAAGTGTGTCTGGCATGTGAGGAATTATCTCAAAGCCTTGGAGGGGAAGGCTTAAGGGCACGTTTGCTGGAGGGTTTCCATATGGAAAGGTGCTGGTAGAGCAGGGCTGGTGCTCAGGGGGATGGAGACCTGACACCCCCTGGGGCAGCTGAGACTCTTGGTCTGTTCTGTATAACAGGCCCTGAGAAATGGAAATAGATAACAAAAAGTAGGTCTTTTAACCACGAGAAACTTGATTCTTAGAGCAATACTGCTCCTGAGGAACTAATAAACCTGTTGTGCATAGCTTGGGTCCCCTCTATGATTGCTGTCATCCTGTAAATCATTTAGGGAGAGAAAGGCAGGTTGTTTCCAGGGTGTTTTACACATGTTGAAGGCAGTGGGTGCATGGCTGGGATGAGCTGATTTACAGATGTTGGCAGCTGCAGGCACAGTCACAGCTCACTGAGGGATGGGTGGAACCAAGGGACCACGAGCCAAGGCAGGACCTGCAGCAGACCCTTCCATGGGTGGGTTCACACCCTCCCAGCTGAAGGAACATGTCCTGCTGAGTGCCTGGATCTCCAGGGGGGTTCAGGAAACGACAGGAGAACTGTTTATTAGGCAGGAAAACCCCAGCCATTATTCATTCAGCATTATTGATTTAACTTAAGGCCACGGCCACTGGTTTTGTGAGTAGTTCTGACATCATTCCGTGTGAAGGCTGAATTTGCCATTAAAAAACCACTTGCATCAACCAGCTGAAATACCCAAAGTGTTGTGAAAGATGGGAGACAGAAACCCTGTGTTCATTCCGTGGTGAATGCAGCAGTCTGGGAGCTGCCACTACTCACTGAGGGATTGGCACGTTCAGCAAATTAATATTAAAGCCAGATCTCCAGTGCTTGGAAAATTGGGAATGTGTCAGATGCCTCTGTCTTTAGGCACTCATGAGCTTCTCAATGTGTGCCATCCCCACTGTGGTCTGAGAAGGTTCAGTGTAAATGGATTAAGGTCTTTCTGTTGTCCAGAGAAGGGATCCAGCACGTCTGGAAGTGTCACTCACCCCTGAGGGCCTTTCCTGCATTTCAAATGTAAATAAAAGCCATTTCTAAATCAGAGAAATCTACTCTTTAGTTAGTAGGAGTTCTAAAAACATGGTTAATCCTAAAAAGCTTTTCTATTTGATGTTTAATAGAGCTGAGTTAATAATTCATAATTTAATGTATCTGATTAATTTTGCCTCTTTTTCTCGGAATGTCTTCAAAGCACATAACAATTATCTCAAATGTACTTATTCAAAATGACTCAGTGACCTTTCTTTCTAGATCACTTATTGCTGATTCAATTTTTTGTAGCATTGCACAGTTTCTGGTGGTTATCATTCGGTAGTTCTCTGCTAATTGAGTAATCACAAATCCAGTTTGAAAAACTAAATAAGTAACAACCCTGTGGCAGGAGCACAAGCTGAAAATGCATTCAAAATTCCTTTTTATTCCAAGGCCCCCTCTGTACCCAGAGCCTTCTGCATCCTGTTGTTCCCAGGGACAGGATTGTGCCAGGATTCTCCAGGCCTGGGGGTGCTTCAGGTGTGCTGTAGAACTTGAGGGGCATCTCTGACCCACCTGGCATTTTCCAGGGGAAGTTCTCAGTGTTGAGCTGCACTTAGTGTGGACCCCGAGTTCATTTAAGCAAAACCAGCTGATGAAATCCTGCTCTCCTGGGAATCTGTAGTACTTCTTTTATCCAAGTGATGATCCAGCTCGACAAATTGTATAAAGATAATTAACCTGCACCAGCAGATGCACTAAATGTGCAGCACTCTCAGTGCTGAGAATTGGATTTACAGAACATATTGCTAAGTGCATATGTTTATTTCCATAAAGATCAGGAATTGCAGTGGAATTACAGCAGGACTGAGCTTCCCAGCAGCCTAACCGTGCATGTGTCCCATTATAGGGAGATTTTGCCCTTTATTTCACTATGCTATCTATTTTTAAAATATAAAAAAATCCCCTTAATAGTCAAATAGATGCCCTTAATATGATGGCTTCATTAGAACTGGGGATTTTATGTGGCTGTTACCTTTCTTTGCCGCTCCTTGCAGTCTGTGCTGGTCATTTGGGGTGCCATGCCAGCACAGCAAAGCAGTGTGTTAATGAATTTTCCACAAATTAATTTTCTCCATTACAACAGCATCGATATACACAAGTAATTATTTTATGCGGACTAGGAGTAAAAGAAAGCACAATAACTGACTTGACTTTCTTTTGTGGAATTAAAAGTCCTTCTCTTTTGGCCTTTTTTCATTAGAGGCTCTCCTAAATGATTGCAGATGAAGTCGGGGGGACCAGCAGGAATTGCTGGATGCAGCCAATAGTGCCTCGGTTTGGGCTATTGACTCACCCTAATGTCTTTCCAGGTGTCAGGGAATTTTATTGCAGTAGATCTGTTGATACCTTTAGGTGGTTCTTTTTTTTTTTTCCTGGTTATTTGTAGTCACATTTAAATAACCTTTTCCTAAAAGAAGCTTTTTTTTCCCAGCTGAAGCAACTGCAAGGGATCAGCACCAAATCTGATAAATGGATACCCCATGGTTAAGGAAATTACATTGGCTTAATACCTGAGGCAAGGGAGATGCAATCTCAGCAAAGAACCTCTGAGGAGCAGGATTAGCATTCAAGGGAAAAGGCTTTTAACACTTTCACTGTCATTCTAATGGGAGGGAATTGTCCTCAGCACCTTCATACATTGTATGGAGTTTAAAAACCCACGTGAGAGAAGTCTTGGTGTAGATTTCAGGAACTTGATTGTTTGTATAAATTATTGTAATCGAGATTTATTAGTCCGTGTAGCTTTAACAGAAAGAAAATTGGGTTGAAGGATCCCAGACTGGTTTGGGTTGGAAGGACCTCAAAGCCCACCCAGTCCCACCCCTGCCACGGGCAGGGACACCTTCCACCAGCCCAGGGTGCTCCAAGCCCCGTCCAACCTGGCC
>JAWWEW010000023.1:2115925-2134234 GCA_035583185.1 Anabacerthia variegaticeps | reverse complement strand
CTTCTCTGGGCACCCTGTGCCAGGGCCTGCCCACCCTCCCAGCCAGGAATTCCTTCCCAATATCCCATCTAATCCTGGCCTAGGAGTCATGGAACATTTGGAAGAGCAGCCTAGGCCAGTACTTTGGTGTCTTTTTTAGGAGATTTGGGTCTGGCAACATGTATTTGGTCTCCTGAATACGTAACACCACTTCTCTTCTGCATTTTGTGTTGGCACTTGGAGTGATGGAGGTGGATCTGGAGGACCTTGGGTGTTGTCCCCATGGCCCTGGCCACTGCTGCCCGTGCTTTTGGGAGTGTCTTTGCTTAGGGGAGACCAGAGGACCTTGTGCTTTGGCTGGTGTGGAGCTCAGCAGTGTTCATTGGGTTTGATTGTCCCATGCTGGGTGCTGTGTGCTCTCAGGCTTTCAGCTCCCTCCTAGGAGCTCTACTCTGATATGCTATTTTAAGGAAAGCAGTATTTTTTTCAACAATGTATAGAAAATACCATGACTTTCTTTCAGTGGTGGCACCTGTTTGTAAACACCCTTTTTGTTTGCGTCTGTTGTTTTTATAGAGGGCAGTTGTGGATTCCAAATGGGATATGCACTGCCTTTGATGTGCTGGTGTGAGGTCCATTCACCACTGGGGTAAATGGGCAAAGGGTAACCCATAACAAGTGTCACTATGCCTTGGGTGGCCTCACTGGGGACACACCACAGCCCGAGGGACCCAGTTGTCGTTGTCCCCTGGGGCTGCTGGCAGGGAGATGACAAGCCCAAAGTTGATTTTCCCAGGGCTGTGGTGAGGCTGGGTGGGAGGACAGTGCCATCTGCTGAGCCCCAGGCCCCGCTGTCCTGGCCCTGGGCACGGGCAGGGGCACAGCAGGGACGTGCAGGCTTTGGAAGATTAACCCTGAAACCAATACCTGTGCATGTGGAAATAATCCACCTCCTCCTCGGCATCATTTTGAGGAACAGAAGAAACCCACTAAGGGATCATAAACCTGGTTTGCATAAACCCCACTACAGCAATCTCATGTGTAATTGGATCATCCTTTGTTGTATTATTTTTATTTATTTTCGGTGGGCTGCTTTAGGAAATGCTGCTCACAAAAGGCAATGCCATCTAATGTTAAAGAGAAAATAAATTTTTCTCTGTTCACCTTGAGGGATTTTAGAAGTTACAAATTATAAACCCCGTAATAGCTTCCATTGAGGAGGCTTTTGACAGGGGGAAAATGAAAAACGAGGAGAGAATGTTTTGGGAGAAAGTTATTCCAGCTCATTCTCATAACCATGAGCAGATTAGAAGTTGTACACGGGTATGGCCAACACGCCAAATGTATGAAACCAAAATAGCATGTTTTCTTTGACTGCTTTTCCTCAATGCTTGGCTTTAAATACTCACTCTTAGAGCTAATGAAGGACTTGGGCAGAGAATATGCTCAAAGACATTCTAGCAGCCCACATAGCTCCCATCTGCTTGGAACAGAAGCACAGTCTGCATCAGACATTAATAACAATGAGACATGTTTATCTGTGGGTGATGAGTAAGTTTATTTTGGTCCAGTTTAGGCTGAAACGATGGATTAATTTGGCACTGAGTGGGAATTTGGTTATTTGGAAATGCAAAAAATTCTGGCTGCCAAAAAGCAGGTTTTGCTTTGCTAATTTTTTTTTCCTTGCATCAAAAGAAATTATTTGTGATCCTTTCCCTCATTTTCAGTAGAGCCAGAGTGAGTGGGATAGAGGGATTTAAGGCAAACAGTATAGGTTTAAGAGGCTAATTACAATAATCCTACTGTAAACTTGCTAATGCTCTTTGGAGGAGGGAGTTGTGGGGCTTTTTGTCACAAAGTTTTAGCACTGGAGAGAGACTCGGTCCCCTGGTTCAGACGTTGTTCTGGGCAAGGTCACGAGCAGCAAGTGTGCAGGTAGTGTGGAGCTGGCTGTGTGCAGAGAGCAGCAGGGAATTCAATCTAGCCCATGCACTTGGATGCACGAAGCCAACTCTCCAGGAAGCCATTGGAGCATGGCAAAGGGTTGCTAATCTCTCCCCAGTAATTATTGCAGGTGTGCCACGTTCCCATCCAAGGGGGCATTGGGCTCTTGATGAACTCCAGTGTTCCTAATGACTCTCCTTGTCCTATTAATAAACCCCATTTTGACATTCAGAGGCTCTGCGACACTAGGGAAAGGATATTTCGGGAAAAACTCACAAAGGTTATTCTGCTCATCACTGATGTCTTTGGGAACTGGGGATAATTGCAGCAAGCAAAACTACCCTGAAGTGTGTTAGTCTTGTTCGGGTGGATTCTGTTCTTCCTGTGGCTGTGGGAGCAGGGAAATGGAGATATGGACATCTGGAGGCCTGGGGTTTGAAAAAAAGACTCACTTTCATTCTTAATAGAAAGTAATTCCTTTTGAGAAACTTAAATGCAAGACAATTTGGATTTTGGTGGATAAGGAAAAGAGGAATCCTTTGTGTGTCTGAGATTAGCCTTTCATGTGATAGCCAATACTTCCTGGTGATATCTCTTACCTCAAACCATCAGTTATGTTTTTCAGAGTACTTTACATTTGATCCTCTGGTAATACCACTCTCTCCTTCCTATAGATGACAATTCCATCAAGTTCTATTGAATCATTGCAAATTTTCTCCATCACAGGCAGAAATTAAGGGCTGTATTTTCTTCATGTAATGGATCATAGACAGGAAATGGGCCATAATCAGCCATAATATATGCATGTGATGTAATCTGTTCAGTATTCTTTTATTTTAGTTTTTAGAGAAACTTGTAGTAGTTGATGGTGGAACTTGAACTACTGTCCTTGGACTCAGTCACATCACCAGCTCTATTGCCTGAGAAATCTGCATTCCCTATGTGTAGATCTTTGCATTTTTGAATTCTCCTTTTAGATAAACAATACCAAATTATCAGATCTTTGCATACTGCAGCAAAAAGAGACAAGGAGATTCCCTGGGCTTCACCCTTTGAGCCCAGGGTTGTGTTTCACTGGGAGGTGTGTTGGTCCCTCCATTTAACCAGGTCTAAACATGGTTAATTCTCAGTGTCCCTTGCATAACCACAGATCATTGCTAATTCTTAGCTACCCACTAACATTTATATTAAAACTCCACAGCGACTGTTTCCCTTCAAGTCTCTGAGCCGTTATTTGACAACCTGCAAAGTGGAAGATGAGCCCTGGTGGGGCTGGGAAGTGGGTGGTGGCCAAGGGTGAGTGTATTAGGAAAAAAGCTGTGAAAATTCACAGCAAAAGCAGCCTGAAGGTACCTGAAATCTGCTACTTTTAAGCTCCCTAGTTGTAAAGCCGAGCTGCTGATCCTGGGATAGCACAGGCTTTGCAAATCCAGAGTCAAGAGGCTTCGTCTGGGAACGGAGCAGCTCAAAGACGAGCAGGTGAAGGTTGACCTAAGCCCACAACACGGACTTTCTTTCATCTCCAGATAATGTTTTTAGCATCTCTGTATAGCCTGGCTGTGGGGTCATCAGGCTTAAAGGAGCAGCACTTCCAGGGGGAATTAGAGAATTCCAGCTTTGCCACAGGCAGTTGTAGGCACAGCGACCGAGGCTCAGAATCCTTTCTGTGTCGTTGGCTGTAAACAAAATGTCCAGGTAGGACAGTGAAAAATAGCTGTATTGTATTTTATATCAAAAGGCACTTCTAGGAAAGGTCTGTAAGTGGTGCAGAGTGTGATTTCATGCTTTATTGTTCCTCAATCTGTTCGGTTTCCAGGGGAAGGTATTTTTCATTCTCCTAGCTGGTAGCTTTGCCAGCGCTCCGTGAGCTCTGCAGCTCAAGCTGGGAGCTTTCTGGCTTCCACATTTCCATCAGTGATAAAGAATCCACAGGACAAATACTTCTCTTAGTTGCACCTGCGAAACCCCCGTGAGCTACCAGGATTTCAGAGGCCCCTTTGAAACTCCAAAGGACAAGAGCTATCAGAGAAAAGCTGCAAGTGGGGAAAGCATCCATTTAGCTTTGGACAAAGAGCAGTAAAACTGAGCAAAAGGTGAAACCGTAATTAAGAAAACATGACAATGGAGAAAGTTTTCAGAGAGTGAGGTTTACAGGATGTTACCTCAAGGAGGTGCATTTTCAGTGAAAGGGTGGAAAGGAGTTATCATTCATCATAGCTGGAGATGACTCAGGCTTTTGGGGAACAGTGATTTGAGAAATGGCTATAGATTTACTGGTTTAAAATCTATTTTTTGTAATAGGACCACTCTTTGTTCCCCTTTTTGATGTTTCCACAACACAATATTCAGAAGTGCAGCATGATAAATGCCAAGCCTGTTATTTCCCTCTATCCCATCCCAGTAATTCCACAATTTACCTCACCTGCTCTAGTTCCTGCAGCTTTGCATGCAGTGGATGCCATTAGGATGAGCTCAGGAGAGCCAAGTGTCATTGAGAGCCGGGCACTGCCCAGGCTGCCCATGGAGACACATCCCCAGTGCCTTCAGACACTCTTCTGAGGATTAAGAGCAGTAAATGCACCACCCACAAGAGACTGTTGACCTGCTTGCCCCTCTGCATTGCTTTTGTGTGGCCATTTATCACACTCTAAAGCTTGGATAAAATACCCTCATGCACTTTGGGGCATTTTCATCTGCTCTCAACATGTTCCTTCAGTGTAACAAGGCAAATTAGCTCTGTGTTTGGTTTGGTTACATGTGGCTCTGTTGTGATCAATGGGAAAGTATTCATAAATTGAAATTGTGAGCTGGTATGTTTTTATAATACATAAGAATTATCATTGCCCCTCAGTCGAGTGGGGAAGAATACCTGAGGCTCCTGTGGTTGGGAAGCAGAGCCCTCTCCCAGGGCTTTGGTGCCCAGTTAGTGCTCTGGGTGACTGAAGGTTATTGTGCAGCAAACCCAGCAATATATTGAATTAGCGGAATGGTATTTAAAAGGGCCACCTTTTAAGAAAAGCTCAGAAATGAGAGAGATGTACAAACCCATTGTGAGGGGGTTTGTGGGTAAAAGGAGGGGTTGTGTTTCCACACCTTGCCAGCCTGACTTATTTCAACAGCTTGAAGTGTCTCTAATAACTAACTTTTGGGGGTGGGAGGTCTGTGAATCTTTATGAGTGCTAGAACAGTTACCTGAGTCAATGACAAAAGCTGCTCCATCTGCTGCCTGGCCTTACCTGGGAGCCAAATTGTGTAATTCCTCCTCAGAATATCAAGGAGAATTTGCAGGTGGGGATACTCTGCAGGCTCTTCCTTCCCACATTACCCACTGCCCTGAGTCCAAGCCCTGCTTCCTGGAACCTTTCCAGCTGAAGTGAGCCAGAGGACAGATGAGGTGACACAAGGCACAGGGACAAAGTCTCTGCAGGAATTCATGTCTGCAGAGCACGCAGGGCTGGAAAGAGCACAGGAGGCAGCTTTTGGCAGGCAGACAGAGGAATGTCTCACAAGCAAGGGTGGAAGTAGGACAGGTGAGGTCTTTCTTTTGGAAGTGATGTCATCTCTTATCCTGAATGAACCCAAAGCAGAGGTTCAGCTCATGGCATGCGATTTTGGAGGCTTCCTTGGCTCGGCAGCCCTTCACTTGCATCCTGTCTCTCATCAGCCGTGTACTTTGGCAATTAAAAGACCTGCAGCAATTAAACTGTCTATAATTATCCATGATATCATGTCGGCTTTCTGGGCATTAGCCAAACAGCACATTTAACAATCACTTACACTTCAAATACCCTAATCAGCAATTATCTCAGATGCACGGGCTGAACAATTAGGAATTCAAGGTCTTGTTTGCTTGAGAAAGTGAACCAAAGTGATTCCATAGGATGGAGTCTTCCCTTCGTACCCACGGCGTGTGTGGGAGGCAACATCAATCCTAACTTTGATACCAGTGCTTTAAACTCAGCTTCAGCTGAAGTGGCTTTTAGGAATGATGGAAACAACTGGCTGTCACAATATTATAGAAATTGAGTGTGGGCACCATCCCTGGTAATAGATAGTTTGGGATTCTTAGATATAAAGGCACAATAAATAATACAAAAGGGACAAATCGTTCATCTTGGCTGTGCCATATTGAGACTTGCTGACTTGCATTAGCTGTTCCTTGGCTTGCAGCTTTGTCTTTTTACAAATTATTTCTCTGTTATGAAATGAAACATTTGCAGCTCAGGGAAAAAAAAGGCGCTTATTGTTTTGGTGGAATGATGAACCAGTTCTCTGAACAGTTCAATATTTTCTGATAATCTTAAAAATGTTATTTGTTGGAGCCTTAATGGAAGAGAAATACTTGCAGCATTAGCAGGATGAGCTGGATGAGCATCACTGCTCTGTCTTTGATGACTGGGATCCATTTGATAAGTCAAGAAAGATGTGAGAGAGAATAAATCTACCCTTTCATGACCGTCGTCTTTATATAGCCTAAAATAACACATAGGGTAATTTTCCTTCTTTTTCTAAACCTAAGTGCTTTTTTGTGGATCTTCAGTCTGATTTTTTCACTCCTGCAGAATATACTTTTAGTTGATAGCTCTCATCTTTTATGGGAGAAATTGCTGAAGCCGAGTAATTAAAGTTATTCTTGACTTGTCTTATTTACTGGAAAAGACTTTGCTGAATCATAAAAGACTAAGGATTGCACTTTGAATGGTTTCCTGTATCCTTTGCTCCTGGCAAGTGATTCCTTAATGGCACATCCACAGCAGCAACGGGAACATTCTGGAATGGAATCTGGCACTTGACTTGTGTTTTTCATTCTGCATTCTTGCTGAAGTCACCCCTGGGAGATGGACACCAAGCAAGTGCTGTTCTGCCATTTTATTGGCCAAACCCCTTCTGTCTTTTTTGCTTTTTGAATCTTGTTTAAAATGTAATAATACCGTAAAATTGGAGCGTTATTTTGTCTTCTGTAAGCACTTCATGCTCTTTTTTGCATGCTCCACAACTTCCCCTTCCCATCTTTTACAGGATGGGCCAGTGCAGTCAGTGAGCATCGCCTTTATCAGGCAGTGCAGTCATTCCTGGGGGGAAACAAGTATGGGTAAATAAATAAACCCCACATTTTACTGTCCCACAGTGTAGGACACCATGGCCCCACCAGCTGCTCCCCTCCTTCTGGCTGAGGGGACTGCCTTGGTGTCCAAGGTGGGGGAAAGGAACTTGTTATCACCAAAAGGAGTTATTTGCTCTCCAAACAGTGATCACAGTTTTCTGTGAGCTCACATTGGTAGGTGGGGGATGTTGACCCATTTAAAAAAGAATCTGAGAAGCAGAACCACAACTAGTGATGCTCGATAGAGTTTATTAATCACAGGGTTGTTTTGTTACTCACCTGCATTCCTTAATTATTTTTGGTTTAATTTTTTTCACCGTAAGACTATCCAAGAGTGCAGGCTCCTCCAGGGAAGGACAAAAATGACACTGCAAAGCTGATTTACTCCCAACAGGAAAATCTGTCCTTGATCAGAGGGACAAAAATTCTGAAAATATGAGTTTTGAAAACCAGGGGAGTTTTAGCAAATAGGCCTAAGTTTGCTGGGTGAAAAGTTTCTTTCAGGGAAGGGTCCCACCTGTGTGGGATGTGATGCTGCCTGGAGAAAGAAGCATCTCCAGCAGAGTTGAACACAATTTGGTTGTGTTTGTGTTAAAATAAGGAACTCCTTTCTCCCTCTCAGTGTCCCCAGGCATTGGCACAATGCTCCAAGATTGGAAACATCCATTGCTTTAAAGAGCCTTACAAAGTAAGGGATCTAAAACATTGTTAGCCGAAATTGCTGTGGTTTGTTTATCAGCTCCAGCACTTTCTTTTGAATAGCTTAATGTAGCTTTTTCTCTTTTTTCCCCTCCCCTCATAGTGTTCTCTAGCACAGGATGCAGCAGTTCCTGTTCTGCTCGTGTTTCTTATACATATGGAATGATTTGATAATGAATCCTTGCTTTCTTTGCAGTAATAGAGTCTGGTTTATTGCACTGCATTCTACCTTAAAGAAATCATTGAGACATCACACAAGTTAAAGTTGCAAGTCTTCCTGCCTTTGATAGGCTGTTTCCAAGGGGATACATCCCAACAGGGAGAGACAGAGCTGGAAGGAATCCTGTTTACTAATTACTGCCACCATTTAGAAACAAATGTGAGTCACAGGGCACCGCAGTGAATCCAACCCAAGGAACAATAAAAACCCAGTCTCTATAATTGCTGAGGAAATGAAGACTGAATAGAACTTAAAGGCAATTAAAGTCTTTATTTCCATTTTATTATGGAATAAATACTTCAGGATATTTTCATTTGCTTCACTTTTTGTTTGCTCATGGGGTCTGCTTGTTAATGTGACTGGGATGTATGAGAACTCCTTAATTAACCTGTTTTTGTGGGCATCTCGTGGGTCCAATGAAATATGTGTGCTGACAGCTCTGTAACAATAGTACAAATAGAAATGACAGATTTGTAAGCACTGGTCAACCAAAAACTGTTCAAGAAATGCAGTTTTTGAATTATTGGACCAGGCTCCTCTGCAAATTGGAATTCAATTCAGTTAATTGAATTCACCGGATCTATGGCAATTTGCATAAAGTTATAATAAAAGCGTGGTTATCTTGTAAAAAGCTGCAGTTTCAGAATCTTACATTAAAAATGGAATAATCTAATTTTTATTTTGTAATAGCGGAATGCAGAAATATCTAATTGACATGAAAACAAAACTGAAACCTGTATTTTGCTCTCAGTTACAAAGAGGTTGGGAGGCAATAATGCCAGGCAGCACATTGGGAATGCTGGATGGATTGGATGGGAGCAGGATGTTTGTTTGTCTGTCACATCCCAGTCCTTCCTGGACCTCAGAGAATGGCTTTGATTTATTCCAGTATATATTGCACAAAGTAAATATTGCTTTTGCTGAAGCCCTGGGAGCAATTTCCTCCCAACAGCGACTGTTCCCATTTCCTCTGAGTGCTTGTGCTGAGTCTGGGCCCCGTGTCCTTGGGCATCCTTGGAGTGGGGATGAGTGTTGCAGATCTCCAAGTTTTTCCTTCCCAAACCTCCTTCCCAACCTATCCTTAGCCATTTCTCACCGTGGGATGTGTTTGTGTCCCTCCACGAGGGTGTAAATCCAGTCACTGCACTCCCAGAGCTCTGTGTTGTGCCTGGGCTGTGGAGAGGCTTTAAGTGCATCTTTACTCATTCAGAAGGACCGTGGGGAGAGAATCTGTTTGCTTAAAAATAAATGTGGCAATTAAATATTTGTTGCATTGACCTTAGGAACTGGTGGATGTGATGCTTAAATAAAACATGTGTAAAGCAATAAACCTGCAGGTTCTGGAGGAGGAGGAAACATCTCTACAGCTGCTCTCACTGTAATAAACCCCCGAGTAACTGGATTTTCTATTGGCGTCTTTGATGTGGAGGCTTCAAGAAGAGTCTACTCCACAAAGATTAAACCTGCAATGAGAGCAAACGTTTTTGCAGAGGAAGAGAGGTGATGCTTCAGTCCCGTGGGCTGTTCTGGGGCTGCAGAGTCTCATCAGCCTTGCTTAATTACAGGGGTTTCTCTAATCATCTTCCAGGGGGTTTTGCCCTGAGTATCAGTGGGTTTGGAGCGAGCAGGAGGGGTGCTGGATGCCTGGGGAGGGCTGGGCACTGCTGCTGCTGGTGCCCAGGGCTGTGGAGCAGCCAGGCAGCCTCCCTGCCCATCCCAGCAGAGGGACAAGGCAGGCACTCACAGACTGTGTGTCCTGTGTCTGCTTCCCTCTGTGAAGCCAAACAGGGCTGGTTCACCCCTGGATGTACCAGTTTTGTCCCCCTGCGCTTGGGTTCCTGTTCTGTTGCTCTCTGCTGCCTCAGGCTGGGGAGACAGAATCATCTGCTCAGAGCTCAGCACTTCCTCTGCTTTGCTTTTCCTGGTGCTGTCTCAGAGCCAGGCAGCAACAAAGTTCTCTAAGAGCAGGTCAGCTTTGGGGCAAAAGTAGCACAAGTTATCTGGCATAAGTAGAATTGTTCTGACTGTTGCTCTTTCTGCTGGAATATGGGAATGATTTGTGGACAGAGCAGTGCCTGCTGCCTTTCTGGGCTTTAAAACTTTTGAGTTCGTGGCTTGGTTGGTAGAATATCAGCAATATTGATTGGATTCATTTGAATGCTGAGCAGTGAGTTGAGAGAAGGATTTTGCCTTGCCCAGGAAGACTTTTTCAGGTTGGTTTCTCGGCGTGTTGTGAAAGCAGAAATTAGAGTTGGGTGATAAATGGCTGAAACTTTAAGTATTTGCTTTTATTTTTATAAATACTTCCAGGTGCCTGAATAACCCTGTACTTAATAAGATAAAGCGTGGAAAAATACTATTTAATATGTCTGCATATGCAAATACACATAGATCTGAGTGTCTCTCTCTATTTTTATATATATATTTATATACTGTGAGCAGCTGAAATGACTTACAAGAGTGCCTTAAGCGAAAGCTGTGCTTACAGAAAGAGTTGTCACTGCACTTTAGCAGCACCCATCGATGGCTAAGGGCTGCACCACTCTCCTCCTCCTTGTGCTTCATCCTGTGCTGGTCCTTCCTGCAGCCTCCTGCCCCTGGCTGGCCAAGAGCAGGAGTCAATACCTCTAATACCAACATTTTGGGTGCTGCCCTGGTTTTTGCAAGGCTGTGCAGTTTCTGAGTGGTTGTGGTGACATTTGAGATGGATAACAGCACGTGTATGGATTTTTGGGGATGCTGCACAGTGCTTGGAAATGTCACTCTGCAGTTTCAGCTGCTTTTCAACAGAGTGATTTAAATGCTTTGTCTCTGGGCTTTGTTTTATTCTGGTCAAAGCTCAAAACCTCAGAGCGTGGAAGGGTTGTATTGGAGGGTAGTTGCACAGGTTGCATGGAGCCGTGTGGTGCCAAAGGTAGAAGAGAGCAGATAATTTTTCTCCTGAAGAGGCAATAAGTCTCAGAGCAGAGGAGGGAACAGACTGTGCAGCAGGGAAGGGGTCAGGACAGGGTGCGTTCTCCTTAGGTTTGGCTGGGGGAACAGCACAGGAAGAGCAGAGCAGCAATATTTAGTTCCCTTTGGGAATCCTGCTATGGATATTCCTGGAGCCAGGGAGTCTGAGGGGGAGAATATGGAAAATATACAGTGAGCAGGGATGGTGGAATATCTCCGGGGCAGTAACCCTGCCTTGCAAAGGTACCCTGGGCTTGGATTGGGAAGCTTTCTCCTTCCATGGAACACCCCAAGTCAGAGTGAAGTGTGTGGGAAGAGGATGGTGAGAGTTCCTGTTTTCAGCATTTTTTCCCCCTAATTGAAAGCAGAACTTGCCCTCATTTCAGAATAAAAGGCATCCCCAATGAGCACCAGGGAAAGGGCTGATGGGAATATTATGGTGATAATTAATTTTCTTAGGAATGTTGTAATTTCAGCACTTCCACAATGATCCTAAGGAAGGGGCAGTGCTTTCAGCACACATCACGTTACCAAAACCAGGGGGTTTCTCACTGAGGTGTCAGGCTGCTGCAAATATGTACACTTTCATTTAAAAAGATAAATATGTGTACACTGAAATATATAAATATGCATTTTCCTTTAAAATAACAAACAAACCCACACTGAGGTCCTGCTTCTACAGTGAGTCCAAAGTTTTTACGTGAGTAATTTTTATCTTGTTGCTGAAACATGACCACATTGCCAAACTTTCCTGGCACGACTAAGCAAAACTTTGCCACTGTAGTGTGAATTCTCTAAATAATATTTCCATGCCTGACACTTTCTTTTACTTTAAACAGAGAAACTGAGTTGATTCTGATGCTAGAATGAGATGTGGGGTCATCTCCTCCCTTCCCAATTTGCAATACAGGGTGAAAATTAGAGTAATAGTAGCCTTGTGCTGTTATTTATGGAGGAAACATATGAAACATGGTTGAAAATATTGATAAATTCTTTCCAATCCCCTTTCAAAACACATTCTGGCTTTTTTGAAAAAAAGTTGAATTATTAGAAACTGCTCCCCATAATGAGAGTGTAGAAAAGCCCCCCCGGACCTGTGCATTTGAAAGCAAAGGGTTGGTGTTGGATGTGCTTGGAAGTGTGGAGGAGGGAAAAGGGGAATTGGGACTGAAAATCCCTCCTTGGGTCACCTCGACACCTTTCAGGGTACCTGGTGTGTGGTCCCTGCTGCTGGAATGCTCGTTTGCAGGGGAGGAGGAGAAGGGCTGCAACAGGAGCCCCCAGCAGGTAGGAGAAAATAGGAGATTATCTGCTTTCTGCTCAAAAGTAGGCTGTAATATTTATTAAATGAAAGGTTTCTTTAAAGATTGCATAAAGAAATCCCTGGTGTTCTTAAACCCTCGAGGAACATAACAGAAAACAGTATTTTCTATATCCTTTAAATGCTTTATTGCCCATAATTTGAAGCCTTTTATTGCTGCGAGCGATTGATACCATCTCCGATTTTCTCTTTTTTAGTCCTGGTAATGTCATTTCTGATTAAACTTATATGGTGGAGTATATTGAACCATGAAATAGTTAAATTTTTTATGAGAGCAATGAAAACCCTATTGCTTTTGGGTTTCAAAGTATCGATAGCCTGAGCTGCACGAGTCAGACCTAATTACCAGGAAGCAATGATGCAAGATGTGCCCTTTTTTTAGTGTGTTCTTGCCATTTGAGCAATGCACATGCATTTGCAAGCCAAGCCTCCTCCCAGCTCCCCAGGCTCAGCCACCACGGCGAGCTTTGACTTCTTGAGGCTGTTCATTGCTGAGCTGCAATTTTGCATCTTGACTTCAGCCACGTTTGGCTTGGGACCAGCGTTTTTGGATGTTCAGCTCAGTTAGTGCTTAGTTAAGAGTTGCAGAGTGCACAGAGGGGTTTATTGGACCAGCCACAAATCACAGGTAAGGTTTGCCTGTGTTTATTGCACAGGAAAGCTTTGTTAGAGCTCTGGTTTCCTATACAATTAAAAGGTATGTGTTGGCAAGGAAGCCCTGGAGCAGTTCTGCTCGTGATGCACTCGGTTTTGAGGATGGAGAGCTGGTGATTTAAAGTTAGGGGGAAGAATCAGGAGGAGAGCAGAGAAATAAAGCACATCTTCTGGCAAGCTATAAAGTGCAGTGGTAGGTTTTAAAGGAGAGAGCAGAATTTAGAGGAGCTGACTATCCCAGGCACTTGGCAAATGGACTAAAGAAGGCAAATTTAAGGCTTGCCAGAAGGAAACCTTATATCAGGGGAGAGAAATTCAAGTGCTCTGCAAAGCACATGTAAATAAGGCAGTCTAGGGCTAAGAGGAGTGTGGGCAAAGGAAGAGCAGAGAACCAGCTCCGTGAGGGGAGTGTGGATGGGCTGTTTGTGGGGGAAAGTCCGAGTGTAAGAGCACTGGGAGGAATTTGGGAACAGCTGTCACAAGCACCGGTAAGTGACTGTGCAAAGGGTTATGAGACCTGGGTAGTTTATAGTGAGAGTTTGGAGAGGTAATTAATTGCCTTTAGGTGCTTTTTGATGCTGAAACATGTTTAAAAAATGTCTGTGTAAGCTAAAAAGTACAGTACCAAGCAGATCCCATAGCCTGGGGGTAAGTGGTGGCACTGGCTCTTGGGCTGTCCTGGGCTTTGGCTCTGGAAAATGCAGGAGCTTTGCTGCTTTCCGTGCAGGCATTGGGAGCTATCACTAAGTGAGAAGAAATGATGTCTATGAAATATAAAATCAGTGTGGCAGCTCATCCTGATGAGTGTGAGGAGTACAAGGAGTCCTTCTAACAGCAAGGATGTGTTTGGGTGTGGGTGATGCCTGCACAGACACAGGTAAATGTTTAATAACAAGACCTCGTGCTTGGCTCTCTGTGCTGAGAAATCACAGCCCTGGCTGAGTTACAGGCAGTAAAATATATTTGCTGCATGCAAGAGTCACCCTAAGCAAGGTTACTAATTAGTGTTGATAAAACCACTCCCTTCCAGCTCTTGTAGAGATTCAGGTGGGTTAAGGTGTTGTTTGTCTCAGCTCTGGATGTGTTTACTGAGGAAGGAGCTGCCCAAGGGATGCTGGGCACGCACCCTCTGTGCCCCATTCCCTGTAGGGAAACACACTGTTGTTGTTTTAAAACTTTTCAAAAGAAAACACCCGCTGTGCCAAGCTCAGGGTGTACAAAAAGCCTCCAAATAAACACCCTGGAGGTAATAGAGAGGGGAAAAGCATATTGATATTAAAAGTAAGGGAAAACTCTGAGATACTTCTCAACAAATAGACGTGAGCAGATGTGTCATGTTGCACTGTGATAAGAGATGTTATAAAATTACTCTGGGTTTCTGCAGCTTTCATTTTTATGGATTATTGTGTGAAATATGTGATGAAACTCAAGTAGCAAGCTAGATTTTAATCAGGACCACAGACTGGAGCCTATCCTATATTGCCATCTTGTACCTTGTCCACAGGACAGAATTGGTGTCCTGCTAGATAAAATCTCCTGTTTCCTGAGTTCTCTGCCCGAGCAAAAACGAAGCAACTGCAGTTAATAAAAAGCTCCCAGTTGTCCCACAACTGTCTGGGAATGTTCATTCCGGGATGACATTGGAGGGAAGGCGAGGAGGGCAGAGCTGCTGAGCTGGGCAGAGTCAGCAGCACTGCAGGGCATCCTCCCTGGGCTGCAGGAACACGGTGGCACCAAGTGGAAGTCAAACCATAAAGCAGGCTGCACCAATCAATTTTAATATTTAATTTTTCTAATTAAAAAATGGGCTTGAGGTTGCTCTGAGCCACGGGATTTAGGCAGTGTGGGTAGCAAAACCATACTGTGTCATATTTTTAAACATATAGTTTATCTTCATACCTTGACAGGTGCACCGATTTGGGCAGAAAGCTTCTATTTTTAGCTAAATAAGGGATGTGTGAATTATTGATGAATTAATGAATTGTCATGATGTCTGCTTGATGCTGAGTTTATTTTTACAACCCTTAAACTGCGAAGTTCAACATTTGGTCAAGTTTTACCCAAAAGGAAGTTCTGGCTCCAAAAATATTATAATTTTTTTTTGACTGAACTTAGTAAATGTGTGTTAAAGGGCCAAAGGCTCCACGCTGTGGCTCTCCCAGGTGTTTGCAGAGCTCTGAGGTTTATGCAGCTGCATGTGCAGCCATTGGGCACCAGTTCCAAACACAACTACTTTGTAACTTCCCTCGGTGAATTTAGAAATAATTCTGGGAGTATCTCTAAGTTTTTGCAAGTGGGGCATGAGGAGCTAATGAGGTTAGATGGCTGATGAACTTCCCTGTCTATAAATTATGGATTTGAGGAGGCTTGATGAAGTTGTGCATCCGTAGCTGTGTGTGCTCCCCATGTGCTCTCAGGAGAGCATCATTAAACCATAATGGTCTGCAGTGGAGTGGAAGCCTCGGAGACAGACCAGTGACCACATCCCAGAGCGGAGGAACAGGAAACAACTGAAACCCTCTGCAGAGCCTGGCAGGGGTAACCACCACATGAAACAGCAAACTGGGGAGGTGCTGCAGCCTTCAGCACATCCTGGGAAGGAGAACAGCTGGGGGCCCACAGAAATAAGGAAAACTGGGCTGACACCATAAAAGTCACTTCTTTGAGTCCTTCCAGCTTCCTCTGGATGAGCAAGAAATGCAGGTAGGATGTTCCCCAGGGAGAAATCACCAGCTTTATGAAGGTTGGGATTCTAGTCTGTAGTGTTTAAAGTGAAAGACCCTGCGTGACTGGTTCTTAGTGGCCTGAAAGCCCCTGATTATACTCAGTGCCTCTTTGCCAGTATCAAATGGAGGCAGCCTTTTAAGGTTAAAGACCCACACAAGAGGGTTAACAAGGTTTGTGCATTTTTCAGACATGCTAACACTGCTGCAGCCTTAAATGTCAATTGATTAGAATGTCTTTTAACCTTCCATCAATACTAGAGTTCAGTGTGGTTCTCCCACAAGGAATCTCCAGAGTGATGCCTGTGCTTGCTATTATAGTGTGCTTTGAGCTTATTATTGCCTTAAATGCTGGGCTTTTCCACATTTGTCTGGAGGTTACGTGTGCAAAGTGTGTTTCCATTACAAAATGACATCACTCTCAGGGCAGCACTAGGACTTCAGAAGACATCTCTAAAAGGATTTTTCCTCTGGCACTGCAATGCAAAACCTGCCTTTACTGCCTGTTCCTACATAATTACACTGGTCTATGCCCAGGCTGAGGTGGGTGTTAGAGCTGAGCATTGTAACCTTTCAGTGGGCTGTTCTGTGCCCACCCTCCACAAGGAAATATTTAGAGAAGTATATCGAGGCAAATTCTCTGAATGACTTTATGGACTAAATTTGGGCCAGCTTTAAGTATTGGGTTGTATTATATTGCAGACACGTGGAAAATCCATCTTGCCTAAGGATGGGGCAAGTGATCTGTTCAGTTTCAATTCTAAGTGGCTTGTAAGAATGTCTCCTGCTACAGCAAGAACCAAGAGAAGCCAGGAAAGGAAAAGTAATTTAAGGAGTTTTTGTTCCTCAAACACACTAAAAAGTACAGTTGTTGAGGCCTGTGGTGTGCAGAGCTTTGGAAGTCCCCATGTAAATTGTGTTTAGCACCTCAGTTTGCCCACTTGTGCTGCACTCTGCTCCCTCATCCATCACTGGCACTGCTGCCTCCCCTGTCCCAGGCCTGGCAACAGCTGGGAACAGCTTTTTTGTTATGCTGGAAATGAAAAATCCTTTTCTTCCAAGTATACCTGTCATATTTCTTAAGAATGTATCAACAGCATGAAAAGTAAATAACCCCACTGTCGAAGCTGGAGACACAGAAAAGTTATTTGGCCTTAAAATCCTGGCTGGTTTGAAGTAGAGCTTTTTACTTCCATTGTGGCCTAAGATATAAATTTAATCAATTAAGTTTTGTATCAATTTGTTGAGCTATGTACATTGGAGTGTAGTTTTTTCTTTTCCCAGGATGACAAACTTCATGTGCTGTGTGTGTTACAGCAGTGATGTATACATTAACTTCTTCTTCTGAGCTGTTTTGAGTTATCCTTTGCTCCCAGTTCCTACAGGATAAATCAGCTCAGGCTTTATGCCAACATTTCCTGGTTTTCCAGTGAAAGCTTTGGCAGCACAAGATCTCGGTGGCAATTCCTTGACAGCAGGACTTGCTTCACTCTTTCCACTCAAAGCTTGCTCCTCTGCTCCAAGGAGGGACTTGTCCAGCAAGAATTTGCCAGAAGTGCTTGAGAGGTGAATAAACCAGGGTTTATGGAAAAGATGGAGTTTGGGGAGGCTCTGCAGGTTCAGCCAGGTGTTTTCCTGGACATTGCTCTCCATGAGGGTTGACTAAAGAGAAACAAAACCTCACGGAGCTGGTCAGGCTCCAGTTTTCAGGGCTGTTGTGCAAAAGTCAGTAATGGATTTTTAAAAAAAAAACAAACCTCAAAACTCTTTCCCCAGTTTGAATCCCCCCTCATCCTCTGTGCCCTGTCCCTGGTTGCCAGGAGATCCCTACTAATGAGGTTTGTCCCTAACAAACATGTTCCCATTTCACCAAATGAAATCTGCAGAATCGACTTTGTGCCTGTGAGCTTTGAGGGCACGTTCAGGCAGGAAAGGGGTCAATAGTCAAAGTATTCCAGGGAAACGACTGGAGGAGGTGATTTTCCATAGGGATGTTTATTTCCTGCTTCAGGACAGTGTTGTTCCAGGCCATGGGCTGTACCCTGTCTTGTCAGTTGTGCCTGTGCAATGACTTTTGTTCTTTAAAGCCTGTCAAGGCTGCAAATATTTTCTACTTTGTATGTGGCAAAGCTGATCAATATGATAATATGAATTCCCAGTAAAGGCTGAAATTCTTCTCATTTATCATATTTAAGTTCATTCCACAGAAGTGTGGACTGAAGGAAACAGAGAGAGGGAAGTGGTGCAATCCCTTGTGGGACTGCTGGTCACTGCAAGGAACTTGGCTTGCTCATGTTGTGGGGCTTAATAAGTGGTGCTTAAAGATGAGCTTAGAGGTTGGGTCTGGCTCTTTTCTTTATATTACTGGCTTTGTTGTCATTCATTACATTTAAATACCCCTGCCCTTCTCAAAAGGTGAATTGCTGGGGGCTTCTCCCTCTGTGCAAGTGTACAGGAATATTTGATAGCACCATGAATTAAGTGGCTTTGTTTGAACGTGTGTTCAGAGCTCAGTTCTGCACTGAGTCCAGCTCTGAGGTCTCCAGCTTAGGAAGGCCTTGGGATCTGCTGGAGCAAATCCAGGGAGACCATGGAGATGCTGCAGGGCTGGAGCCCCTCTGCTCTGGAGCCAGGCTGGAGAGCTGGGGGGGCTCACCTGGAGGAGAGAAGGCTCCAGGGACACCTGAGAGCCCCTTGCAGTGCCTAAAGGGGC
>JAWWEW010000023.1:2092109-2115825 GCA_035583185.1 Anabacerthia variegaticeps | reverse complement strand
GACAGCCCCGTGCCCAGGTCCCTCCTCGTGCACAGAGCCCTGAGCTGGGGATAGCAGAGCACACACTTCTGCTCCAGAGCACACACTTCTGCTCCAGCCTTTGAAGCTCTTATACATAAATCAAGGCCTCAGCTGAGTTTGCAAACCTCGTTTCCTTTCATCTCTTGCCTCTGACAAGAAAACCAAGCACTTAACGTGATATCTCAATAAATCCTCGCGCTGCCATCCAGCCATTCCTGAAACGCCGTGCAGCTCCCATCGTTTGACACAGTTATCCACTGCAGAGATGGCTCTTGTTTTGTCTGGCCCTGGGCTTGATTCCTTCAATAATTGATATTCCAGACTGAAAACAAAGCTGTGAGCACTGCCCCTTCCTCGGCTCCTCCGCCAGCTGCTCGGCGCGTTCCAGCTCCAGAGCCTCTGGCAAGGAGGGAGCACACAGCCAGCCCGACTTATTTATTTTTCCTGGCAGGAGTCAATGCTCAGTACAAGGATGTCTTTAAAAAAATACACTCCTCCTATGAAAAATGGCCGAGGCAGCAAAAGGCAGTAATATCCCATCATCTGCATAGGCAGGGCAGGCAAGTGCCAGTGTGTTTTCAGCTCTGATGGGGGGTCGTAAACACGCAGGGTTGATGTTGTGCTGCTCAAGAATAGCTCCCATAAATTACACGCAGTGCAATTCCTTTGTTTTCATTCTGCAGTTTATTTCCTTTTATGTTTAGTAATTAAGCCGGGGTTGTGTTGGGGGCTGTACCAAACAGCAGCAGTGATGACACGGGGGTGTCACCGCAGTCACCGTGCTCTGCTGCGCTGGGTGCTCTGTTGGGCTCGTGTCACCTCCCTGCAACAACAGCCAGGGGCTCCTGCCCTCCCCTTGTCTCAGAGGCTTCAGCCACAGTTTTTCAATCCCCTTCTACAGAGATTTGGTGTCTGGGTAGGAGGCATCTCCACGTGCTGCCTGGCCATGGGCAGGTGGGCTCTCGGTGGCCAAGCCCTTTGGCCGCACCACGAGGCACTCACTGCTGTGCCTGTGGCACTTGTTTTCAGCTGCAGGCACCTGCAGGTCTGAGGGTTTGAAATTGCTAACAAAGTCCCTGTGTGCTGAGACCAGTAGATTTGGTGTTACAGCCTATTTGTTCCCTGAATTCCCCGTTGCCCGAGCAGCAGCGCTCCCTTCTCCTTACCCACCAAGCCTCGAAGATTTGCTGCTTTAGCCGAGCTGCAGTCAGGTGAGCAGAGGCCTCCAGCCTTCAGTGGTCATCCTTTGGCTGCTTGGCTTGCTTTGGGAGGATTTGCTGTCCCAGTGGGAGGGAAAGCTCTGTGTTCAGGCCGAGCTGAACCTGAGCTACTCAGGGAACTGATGTCAGGGCTAAATTAGCCTCTTCTGCATGGCCACGGTCAAGTCTAGACCTCCATCTCTTTGCTTCCTCGTTAATTTTCTTGGGCAAAAGCTCAATTTTTAAAATGAAAATAACAAATTTAGTTGTAAACCCAGATTGTTTGAGTAGCAAAATATCGCTAAGAGGATCTTCACTCAGCAGTGCCATTAGTTTAGCTGTGCAAAAGGAAACTCTGACATCACTGTTTCTGCAGTCAGGAAAATCCCAAAGGGTGCTCAAGGGGCGTGCTGTGCCTTCACTTGATATCCCGAGTGTGATCCCCGCCTCGCTGCTGGAAATAATCCACTGATAACAGGAGGAAAAGCAGGTTGGGAGCGTGTCAATTCTGTGTTTTGCTGTGTTGTGTCTCTGTGTGGGTTCCTGAGGTTCACACAAGCAGCTGAGCTGCTCGGCTCTGCACCACAAGCTGTGGTGAGAAACAGAGCAGGCTGTGGGCAGGAGAACTGCTGAGAGCAGCAGGGCTGCAGGCAGAGCCTCCCAACACGGATCAAATGGCATTTAACATTGTGGACAGGGCACCAGGCAAGGCACAGGAGAGGCTGGGAAGGGATCTGGGTGGTCTGGGTTGTCCTCCTTGGAAAGGAAGACAACCTGTGGAGCAGGGGCTGCTTTGTGACCCCTCACATCCAATTTGTGTCAGGGCTTTTTGCAGCACAGCCCTTGAACCTCCCCAGGATGGTTTGTGTTTCTTCCAAACCAACTGGCGGGGGCAGAGCAGCCCAGGGTGGTTTCAGCACCCACCCAAAGTCACTGGGACACGGAGGGGCTCAGAATCACCAGAGGGTTCTGGGCCAAGGCCATGGAGTTAAACTCTCATGTCCTCCTGGAGTGTGGGGAGAGCAGCCCCAGCTCCAGCTTTGCAGCCCTGTGGAGCAGATTCCAGCCCTGTGGAGCAGCCTGGGAGCTCACACATGCAATACTTGCTTATTTTCACATCAAATGTGCAAAGTGCGGATGCATTTTTTTCTTTCTTCCCCACACAGTTCTGGTCTCCTTTCCGTGAGCTCTGAGGTCTCCCTGGAGCCTTCCCTTCCCCACACTGAACAAGCCCAGCTCTCAATTCCAGGCAATCTTTTCAAGTAAACACTAAATAATCACATAACAGGGCCATCAGAATGATTGGTGGGTTTGTCTTTTTTCCCTTCCCTAGATGATTTTTGAGTTTAACAAAACAGTTAAAAACATTTCTAAGTCCGAGCATCTCAATTATGTGGGTTTGAAGCCTTCTGCTCATAATAGGTGATGAGGGAATTGTTGTTTTGATAACCTCTACTCCCAGGAATACACTGACTATGAGACTGGCTTCTTACCAGCTTTTCAAAGTTAATAAACTTGCTTGCTGGTTTTCTTTTTTTAAGTCCTGTTTTCTACCCTTAAAGCCCTCCAATTTGTACCTCTGAAGGAAGGCAGCACATCAGGCAAAGCATTCTTCAGAGTGAGTTCTCCCTGTGAAACTCCTGTGGAGAAAACTCTCCTTCTGGCTTGGAAAGAAAAGGGATGTATTTTGTAATCTCCAGAAGTGAAAAGCAGAATGTCATTAAGATGCTGATTTGGGGAGATACTGTGGAATTATCTTCAATATTTTCCCATCAGTTTTTGTGGACAAGATGGTGCTCCCTGATAATGTGCAGTTTGGGAATGGACCTATTCAAAAGGGACTAACTTTGAATGCTGCTTCTGTCTCTGTGTTCAAAGAGTGACTCTGTCTTGATTCATTATCTTGAAGCACTGACCTGGGGATAAAAGCAACTTCCTTGGCACGCAGAGTCCTGGGAGCCTTGTTTCTTTGGTGCATCGTTCTGTCAAACTGAGGCAGCAATAAATTATCCCCTCTTTCTTTAGGAAATTCATGGTCCAAAGTCACACGGAGTTTAATAACTTACTTTGGCTGACAACTTATTTCTGCATCCAGAGTGTGTGTGTTGCCTGGTGGAAAGAGGCTGCTGGGAGAGCAGGAAGGGCTGGGTGGGCTGGCCCTGTGCTCTGCTCGGCACTCAGGTCTCTAATTGACAGCTTTTGCTCTCAGAAAAATGACAGAAGTAAAATGGAACATGTAATGGGCTTCCCAGGCCATCTCCATTGCTGATGGATCGGGGATGTAGTCTGGAGAGCAGAGCTGGACTTACTGAATACCAACTCAAATATCTTCTGCTCTTCAAGTTAGTTTTGTTAACCCTAAAGCTGGCATATTTTAGAGTTTATAATTCCTTACTTGGCTATATGGGACAGCCATTCACTTTAATCTACCAAAATACTGCATTGAAAACAGCACTCGGTGTGAGGGTGGAATTGTTTTTAAATTGGTGAGTTTTAAGGTAACTCTTCTAGACAATCTCCAGTAAAATACTCTCTAAAGGAGGATAAATTTGAATTTGGAGGAAATGGCAGACTGTGAAGTTTCACTGCTGTAGTTTTGTATTATGATGATGTTCCTCCCTGTTTGAGCCAGTGCCTCAGAACTTGTGGTGTGATGGGCTGTTCTTGTGTGAGCAAAACTGGGTGTTCTCTGAAGGTGCTGCCTCAGGTGAGCACTTCTCTGTATATCCCTTCATGGCAAAGGTAGACTAATTCAGAGGGATCCCTAACTAACACCCTGAATTCAAACTTGCCTTTAGCCACCCAAATCTCCCTTCCTAGAGATGATTTATTAGGGGTTTTTTCAGGTTTTACAGGGCAGTGCAGGGTTTCCTGGGGGCAAGAGACAGAGAGTGAGGGTTCTGATGGGGTAGTTGGTGTGTCTTAGTTAGTGGCTGGTAATTAAAACCCTCTATGGTCATTTTTTTCTTCAGGGGGAAATGGTGCTCTGATTCACGTGTTCAGAAGGCAAAGGGGCTTGTCCTGCTTTTGGGAATATCCGTGTTTGAGACAATTGCTGCTTCCATGGAGCTGCCTTTAGTAGTGCCAAAGGTGTGCAGGGGTTGCTGCCACACACTGAGGTGTTGAAGGAGTGGTGCCTGTTCTTAGCTGGCTATTTTGGGGTAATCCACTCTCTCTAAGCAGGTTTTAAGCTGGGGCATTACATTCTGCATGAAGATAAACTGGCTGTGGAGCTTCTAGGCCAACAAGTCAGAAAGGGATGGTGTCATTACTAGTTATTTCTCTGTGTCTCTAATTCCATCAGGAAAAAAGTCTCCCTGTGTGCCCCACCACTAACAGAGCTGCCCCACAGCTGGTATTTGAGGGGATATGTAGGATGAGCAGAACTTTAGGGAGCACTTACAGCTTCTTCCACGGTTTTTTTGACGCATTTAAACTCTAGTTTAAATAATTTACAAGATGGGAGCTTCCTGAGTTATTCCATCACCAATCTTTGCTAATATTGTTAGACTGGCATTTGTGTGAATGTGATGGCTGCAATGCCTGTTTCCCTTGCATCCCCCTGGGTGGGGATAGAGCTGTGGCAGGTGTGTGATGACAAGGAGGTGGCTCAGGCTCACATCACACCAAAGCCCCACCAGCCTGACAGATATAAATGACTGGAGTGAGCTGGGAACTTGCATCTGGTGAGGTGTTGTAACTTCCCTGATCCAGTGAAATGAAATCTCTATCCAGTGCCTGTGAGTGAATGCCCAAAGGGGGAAACACAGTGTGAAAACTGACATTTTCCCCGTCTTTTTTTTTTTAGATAATTAATTTTTTGAAGCATTTCCTTCCCATTTATCATGGGCACATCTCAGGAACACGCTGTGTATGTGTCATTGTTTTATCAAGCACAAAGTGCCTGTATATATTTAGTAATGTGGGATGGTGTGTAAGTGCAACTCCAGGAGGGATAATTTCAGCAAAGGAGCTGGAGATGGATCAGGATGTGACAGACATGCTGTGAGAGTGAGGAGAGCTCAGTGAGATGCCACCAGCACGTGCCCTCTGCCCTTCATCTCCCCGAGCTTTGTTTTCAAATTCCCTTTTTTTCCCCCTCCTTATGCAAAAGGAAGGCTAATGTTTGTTTTGGGACTTGGAACAGCAGCTCCCACAACAAAAAAAACCCTGTCTTTCGAGTGCTGAAAAAAACTCAGGGATGTGCACATCCAAAAGGTATTGCTGGGAAGATTTGCACTTTGGGGGCCACATCTTTGGGACACCTTCTATTTTTGGCCATTCAGCTTTGTGGGTCACTGATTCCATCTGCTGAAGAGCCTGTGCCTCTCCCAGCACACGGGCCTGGAGTCAGCAGAGGATTAAGAGCTGGATCTGGGTTAGAAACCTGAGGTTTTGCTGAATCTGGGCCATCGCTGGTGTTCAGGAGGTGGGAGCTGCCCGTGCCTGGGATGCTGCTCCTCTGTAAGAGCACTGATTCCTTTCACAGATCAAGCAAATTTCTGTAATTTAGGAAAAAAGCCTTTGTTTGCCTGTTACATGAACAGAAACCTTATTGCTGTTCCCCCTGACTGAAGCTGAGCAGCTTCTTTAACCTTCGCTGCCAGAAGTTGGCTCTGGGCTCCAATCAGTGCATCAGTCTGAGTGACTTCAGGTCCCAGAAGCTCAAGGTTATCCTCCTTCCAATTTTGGAATCAGATGGGGAATGACCTCACCTTGCAACCAGCAACAACAGGACTGGAGAATCCCAGCGTTTGGAATTCTTTCCATCCTTTTCCAAATATTGATGTTTCTGGAAGCAAAACACACCCTGTTTCTGTCCTCAATATCCAGGCTCCAACGTAGCTTAGAAATTGCCTAGGAACAGCAGGAATGGATTGTGCCTGGAGAGCTGGGAATGGACAGTGGGCAATGTTTTGGTGTAGCTTTGCAGCCTTCTTTGCAGTGATGTTACTGAGGGTTGGCCTCTTCTCTCTGGCAACAAGTCCCAGGACAAGGGGAAATGGCCTCAAGTTGCCCCAGGGAAGGTTCAGGTTGGATATCAGGAAAGGATTCTTCCCTGAAGGTGTGGAGAAACACTGGAAGAGGCTGCTCAGGGAAGGGTGGGGTCCCCATCCCTGGAAGGGTTCAGAAAACCAGGAGATGTGGCACTTCATGGTATGGTTTAGTGGAATGGTGGCATCAGTCAGAGATTGGACTTGGGGATCTTGGAGGTCTTTTCCAACCTTAATGATTCCATGATTCTACCAAGACTTGAAGACCCTCCCGACCACATCTTTGATGGATATAGTTCTTTTTGGGTGCATTAGACAAAGGTGTCTTCACCTTAGGAAAAAGAGATTTTTTGGAAGCCTGGAAGACTTTCTGTGGCTTATTTTCTACTGTTGTTCATGGAGCTGAGTAGAATTGGAGTTTATATTAAACCTTTGTGCTCCTGTTTTGCTGGGTCAAGTATTTCTAGACCTGACCTGCAAAATGTACCCAGTGTAGGTGTTCTTGCCAACATTTGCCATATGCCCTCTTGCTTAGACACATGAACAGTGTGTGGCACTCGGTGCTCTGCCCTGGGTGACAACATGGGGATCTGTCCAAGGTTGGACTCAAGGATCTTGGAGGTCTTTTCCACCCTAAATGATTTTGTGCTCTCAGCAGCTGAACGGCCCCACATTCTCCATAGCCCAAAGCTCTGCTCTCCCTGCAAAGCCTGCAGGTTATTTTTATGATTCTGTACTCCCATTTAAGAATCTTGGAAATGCTTTGGAGGTCTGGGCAACCTGAATTGATGTCTCTCACCCTCAGGTCACACCTGTGGCAGCCGGAGGGTCAGCACCACCTTAAATCTAACAAGTCCTGCAGCAGCACAGAGTGCCTTGTGCTCCCCCTGAGCTCTCCCTGTGCCGAGGTGATTAAAAGATGCCTGTTGCTGTCTGTGTGTGCAGCACGCTCCATTAGCAGTGATTTATTGGGGAGCTGAGTGGAACTGGCACTCTGCAGCAGGAGGATGGCACACGAGGGCTCAGGCTTCTTGCTCGTTACTGCAAGACTTGGAGGGGTCCTGGGTGTGTTTCTGAAATTTGCCTTCGGAATATTCACCAAAATGTGAGCTCATATAGGCAAATTAATCTACAAGAGTGTTTTTTCCTGTCCTGAATTCATCCATAGACCTCAGCTTAGGATTTGATTTTCTATTCTGAGGTGTTTTTCAGAATTACTAATCACTGAACATCCCAATGAAATTACTGACAGAGCCACGCACACTAACTCAGAAAAACCCACCACAAGTCTTTCTCCTCCACACATTTTCCCCCTCCTACTCGACTGCAGTCAGAGCTCTGAGAGTCAAGTTTCTTCCCCAGAATCCAATTAGGAACAAAGGTGCCTTTCAAAAGGACTTGCAATGGCTGCTCTGCCAAAAGGGAAGTTAAAAAGACATCTGCACGTGTGTGTTGGCTTTTCTAATGGGCTGCACTTCCAAACTGAAGCACAGCAATCTCATTTTCATCTCAGAAAAGTGGCTTGTGCAGTGCTGAAACTGTCTGTGCTTCCTTCTGCAAATGAAATACTAAACTTTGTGAGTTTGCAGCCCTCATATTCTACCAGAGAAGCAACAGAAACTCCCCCGGGATTTTATAGGCAGAAAACATTCAGGAGCGGGAAGGATCTTTTCAATTACCCATCTTTTGCTCATGCACAAATGTTGCCTCTCCTCAAGTCATTGCCATAAAAAGTCAATGTGTTTGAACAGTTTTTACAGCTCTGAACAAAGGCCCTGCTGATATGAATAGCAGGGATGTTTACAGGAAAGCGTCCTGAGGATTGGACTCATTCACATGTGAAATAGGGAGCTGACATGAGAAATGGAAATGCAGCCCCAGCCTGAAAACCACCCTATTTTAACCTTAGGAAAATAATTTTAATGGTGATCATCTCATTTACTTGGCACTGCTTTTTATGCTAAGACAGGCATGGTTTCTCTTTGGGAAAACTTTCTGTAGCATATTGGGCTGTGTTAGACATCAGGTATCTGGATTTTTTTCTTTGAAGGACATACATGACCTTTCAGTGTCTGCTGGTTCTCTGGAGTAACTGGTGAGGAACTAAAGACCAGGGAGGACTTTTAGCTTTTCCACTGGACTTTACTGTGCTGAGTATTCAAAGTGTGCATTTATTGCTTGCCCAGAGAAGCTGTGGCTGCTCCTGGATCCCTGGGAGTGTCCAAGGCCAGGTTGGACAGGGCTTGGAACACCCTGGGCTGGTGGAAGGTGTCCCTGCCCATGGCAGGGGTGGCACTGGATGATCCATAAGATCCTTCCAACCCAAACCATTCCATGATTCCTTTAATCTTAGCAGTCTTCTCCAACCTAAATGATTCTGTGAATTGGGTACTTAGAGTAAAAATGGGATTTCTGCACCCATCAAGAGTATTTGGGGTAAAAAAAATACAGTTCACAAGTTCATTCTAAACACAGAGTGTAACTGCTTAACTGTGTCAATCAATATATAAAGGTCTATGATGACATTTCCCTCCTAAAATTAATAATTAATACTCTAATAATTCCCTTAAGGTATTAATTTTCATTGATTAGTCCTTCCTGCTAACCCCCAGCCAGCCTAATGAGCCTGTGTGAGAACAGATGAATATGTGCAATTAATCTCTCCCCCTTTCAAAGCTGTGTCTTCAGGGCAGAGGGCAGAGATTCTGAGTCTTGTCAGTGCATCGAACCTGACTGTATTAGAAGGATCTCACCAATTTTAGCTCTCAAAAGCAAGCAGAGCCCTCTCATGATCCCCCTTCACAAGGTATTAGCCATGCAGTTTGTCTGGTAAGCACAAAGGCCCCTTAACTCCTAGCCTTCAGTGGGATGAATAAATTATAAGAATGTGTGTCTGACTTGATTTATTTATTTTTAATATTTAAATGCCTGCTCAGGAAAAGGTTCGTTTCATAAAAGAAGGCATTTTTTCCCCCCTTAGGTTGCCTGGAGGGGGGGGGGTGGTACTTTGCAGAGAAGCTCTCAAATTGTCTGCTTACAAATTCTGGCTGTTCCTAAGTTGTAACAGAGTGAGAGGGAAAGATCATTTTTTACCTGGAGATGTTTTTACACTGATTTTTAAAAAGAATTTTAGAGCAGGAGGTGAAATGGGAAAAACATCCCCCTTCCCTGAGCAGTGTGGGGACCTTCCCTACAAAGTGCTGCCTTGCAGAGACGGTGCCTATCACGTGCTGGATGATGTTTGCAGAGAAAAATTAGAGTCATTCTCCTAACTTTAGAGAATTACTCTAATTTTTCTCTTAACTGTGATCTACAGAGCTCACTAATTACACCAGATTGCCCCAGAGAGGCAGGGAGTGAATCTGCTTGATTGCAAAATTGAGAGGCACAAGAAATCTCACAACTCCCAAGCAGAAGATGCAGATGTGGGTTGCAATCATTAATCCTCCTCTGGTACCCAGAAAACTCACATCGTCCCAAATCACTCCCCAGACTGATTTTAAATGAACCATTTAAAAGAGTTTCTTTGTTGATCTTCAGATGCAACGTTCCTGGAAAGGAAAAACATGCTGGCAACAAGTAGAAGGAGCAGCAGTCCTAACTCTCCCTGGGATCTCTCTTTTCTCTTGCAGATTAAAGGTGGCCTGAAGGTTCCAAGGAGCCCTGTTCTCTGCTGGACTCAGTGGCCTCGTCCCCTCTGCCTGGGCAGCTGAAGATGAGGTTGCTCTGGGAGCTGCTGGTGCTGCAGTCGGTCATGGTGTGCCTTGCAGGTGAGGGGGCACTGGGAGGCTTTGGGTTCAAGAGCCTTTCTGCTACAGATCTACAAAATATGCTTTAGGCATCATCACACTGGTGGGATGTGCAAAGGAAGTGCCTGTTTCACGACCACTGTTGTGGGATGTGCTGAATGGAAGGAGCTGATGCTCCTGAGCAGCTCCTCCTCCTGTGGGTCAGTGTCCCACATCCCACCCACAATGTTTCCAAGCTCTACTCTGCCCCTTTCCCCTTCCAAGCTGCTGTTGATGGCAGTTGTTTTCCCTTCCCGTGTTCTGTGCTAAGTGTTTCACTGCTCAATTAAACCTTTGTGGAGTGTGGCTTTAAATCCCATTAAAAGGGTGTTGTGTTGCAGCTCCATTTAACAAATAATTAGAATAACATATTTCAGCAATGGAACCATCTTCTGGAACTGCCCTTGTTTAACCTTTTCATCCCTGAAAGTTGCAACGTTCTGAGAATTCCCAGGGAAGGGAAATTTCTGAGGGATGTGCCTTTTCCCTGGAGCTGTTTAGGAATGTTTTGGATTTGGAGAGGGTCAGCAAAACTCTGTTCCAGAGCCCTGTTGCCCTTGTCGTGGGCAAGGAGTTGGTTGTAGAGAATCAGTGTGGACCATACGGGGCTGGCAGAGTCTGCTTTGAGTCTTTCTCTCCTTGCTGTTCAGTTATCCTTGATTATTTCCTCCTTAAACCAGCATGATTATTCTTTAACATGTGTTTTATTCTGAGAGAGGGTGTTAGGTTTTAATTAGTGTTTAAATCACCTGGATTGCTCTAATTTGGCTGCTGCTTGCTCAGAATGTTTTACTGCTTTGTTTAGTAACTTCTGCTTTCTTGCCTTTCCTGGGTGCTCACTGTCAGGGTACTTTTTCAGCATTTTAGGTAGTAGCAAACTACTTAGAATAGCGTTTACTTTTCTTCTGCTGAGCTCCACTGAACATAAAGCCACTTTTATTCCGGTACTTAGGGGTACCTATTTTAGAAATTTGGTTCCAAGTCGTTCTAAATGTGCTTTGACAGTTTCTGAGCTGGCAGAAAATTGGATGCAAAGAGATTCTGCCGAGCAGAGCCCACACGTGTTCCAGGAATTGCAACCTTAGGGAAGATAGGCAGGGGGAATACAGCCACTATGATCCTTTATTTCAAGCAAAGAAAACAGTGGAAAAACAAAAGCATGAAAGAGACTTTGACTAGAATTTCTATACTTAAAGTATTTATTTGAAAATGGCCAGGGTCAGCAAAATAAAGTCTCAGAAGGATGTCTTGGGGGGTTGTCCTTATCTTTTACATCTGTTATTTATAAAAATGCTTCTCATCAGCTCTGGTTTTTCCCACACTATTTGGGAACAGCATTTCCCCTCCTCTTTGCAGTGCACTGAGTATCTTCAGGCATCAGATTCTTTGTCCTGTTTGGGGGGATTTAGAGATTTATGGGGAAAGAAGTGCCAAAAGTTTGGTGCAAGTTTTATCTTCGGGGATGGGTGAGGAAATGGTTTCCTTTTGCTTTTCCATTTGGGCACAGTGCTGTTATTAGGGGATGCTCTGGGTTTGCTTCCCAGACCTGGGTTTTGGGTAGTGTTCTGCTGTTATGAACACACTTCTGGCTCTTAACTGTTCTCAAATTGAGGAAATTTAGATTTCCATGTTGATCAAACCATTGACGCAGCCTTGTGGAAATAATAGTAATAATTGGATTATGCAAAAGAAAAAAAAGGTCAAAATAGTGGGCAGAAAGCTGTCTGAAAAACCTTTATTGTGCTTTCTGGACCCTTAAAAGACTGGGAAACCTCAGTATTGAGCTATGTGTGAAAATAAGCCTCAATCTGAAAGTGGCATGCTTGTGTTTAGCCCTAATGAGTGTCAGACACACAGATACCACCCTTTGTTGCTGCAGAGAGCAGCACAGCTGGTGAAGGATGGGTTTTGGGACCTGAGAAGCCCCTGTCAGGGGGGGTGAGTGGTCCCCCCATCCCTGTGCAGCAGTGGCCTTGGTGCCCTTGAGGGCCAGCTGATGGGCACCCTCTACCCCCAACCCCATCACTGCTTGGGCTCCTTTTTGGTGTGTGTGCTTCCTAAATGAACATCTGCTCGCTAGAAAAGGCATAAAACCTTCCAAGCTCTTCTCATTGAAGCCATTAAACATCTGCCAAAGCCCCAGCCCGTGTCATTAAGGGTCCCAGTTATCCCCCAGCGCTGCAGGAGACGAGAGACGTGCCAGAGCTGCTCCCAGTCCCCAGGGGACATCGCTGTGGATTTTATGTGCTGCCTCTTCAGATATTACAGCTCTGCACAGCTGGGTGGAACACTGAGATACAACCCTAGATCAGCCCCAGGGCACGTTTAAACCAGCTGCCTCGAGGTGCAAACCTACTGATGATTTTGGGAGCCATCCCACTTTGCTGGAAAAGGCAGCAGGTCTTTCTGAGCCACCACCCCCTCTCAATCCATCCCCCAGCCTGGGACTGTGTTTGTCAGACTGTTTGTCCTTGTTGTTTTGAGGTTGCACTGCTAAAAACTCCTGGTGCTTTCCTCAGGCTGGATACTTGAGTTATACCAATTCAGGGGGTCTGATTAGATTTTTCAGGAGTCTTCAGGTGTCAGCTCTGGGAAGCAGTAGCTGCAAATTTATCCATTGGTGCCAAATAGCCCTGGTTACTTTGGGCTCTCAGATTCCTTAATTAGCAGTTGTGGTGCTGATAATTTTTGATGAGAGCCAGAATAGGCTGCAAAAAGTAACACAAAGCTCTTTAAGTCGTGACCTTGTTAAAAAATGCTTTCCCTTGGGCAGCCCCACGTATCCCAAAAAGCATTTGTGTGCAGCCTGGGAACAGCAGTGGAAATAAAAGCCATTGCCCAGGCTGAGCCAAAGCAACTGCCTTGATGAAGATGTGACATAGTCTGTGTGCCTGCAATGAGCTGGACAAGTATGAAAGGAAATTTTCTATGTTTTCGTGACTTTTATGCCATCCTTTGCCTCATTAACTTCCTGTAGCGGGGAGTCTCACTGCTGAAGTCATATTTGCATGTTAATGAGCTGCAGTCACACAGACACATTAACGTCTGAGTGTGCATATGCATATTTTAGAGGGGGATATTTTAACCCGTGAGGATCTGCTCACATTGTTGTGGTTTAAGCTGCGCTCAAACCACAACTAAGCCCTGTTCACCTCACGCCCACCCCAGTGCAACGGGGAGGGGAATCAAAAGTAAAACTTGTAGGTTGAGATAAGAACAGTTTGATCATTGAAACAAAGTAAAATATAATGATAATTATTGTACATTATAATAATGATAATAAAAAGAGAAATACAAGTGATGCACAATGAAATTGCTCCTCACCCACTGAACGATGCCAGACCTCGGCTGATCAGGCTTGGGGGACCTTCCAGGTGACTCCCCAGTTTCCATACTGGGCATGAATTCTGTGGTGTGGAGCATCCCTTTGGCCAGTTTGGGTCACCTGTCCTGGCTGTGCTCCCTCCCAGGTTATTTTGGGCAGAGCAGGAGACACAAAGGAGTCCTTGACTTTGGGTAAACACGAGTGGGCAAGGAGCAAAACATCGGAGTGTTATCAACATTATTGTCCTACTGAATCCAAACCACAGCACTGTCCCAGCTAGTGAGAGGAAATTAACTCTATCCCAGCCAAAACCTGGCCAGACAAAAACCAAAAGAAGACCCTTTGGTAGCTTTTGGGAGGGGTTCATGCTCTGCTGTGGGTGTGAATGGTGTCTGCCTTGCCCTCCTGCCCCCCTGATCTCCATCCCAGCTTTCCCTGGGATGTTTTGGATTCTGTCCTCTGCTTTTTCTCGCTGTTTAAAAACGAAGAGCTGTGTTTACAACAAGTAAACCAGCCTGTCAGATGACCCCTCCTTTCCTCTCAGTGAGCACACAGGAGCTTCACTGGTTCCTCCTGTAGCCCTACAATGCTGCTGCTGTTCCTACAAGGCTTGTCAAAGGGCAAGTGCTGCTGCAGCTGCATCTGTCCAGCATTCCTGGGGTGGCTGCAGCAGCTCCACGAAGCACAGCCCAAACCACAGCCCTAGGATTTGCCTTGCATTGATTTGAATGAATAAGGAAATGCTGTTCTTTCCCTCTGCTGAATTGGCTTCTCTGTGAACCAACCCCCCCGACTGCGGACTCCTCTTCTTTGCAAAGATTAAATGGGCTGCTGCTGCTGGAAATGTTTTTTGTGGAGCATGGAAGGTGATCCTGGAAGTTGGAAATACCTGTGTTGCTCCCCAGAGTGGTTTGTAGGTTACTCTGCAATGTCAGTGCTTGTCTACTCCCCATTATGTGAAAAACTGGAGTTTCACCGTTGTCCAGGTGTCCAGAATTAGATATTTGCCCTGTTACCTCCCACATGGGGAAAGGTAAAGGAATTAATCTGGAGGAGACCACAAGGGCAAAGTTTATTAATCATTTCAGCTGTAAGAACAGGGGTTCAGTGGGTTTTATTTTTGGCTTTCGGCTGGCTGTCAGTACAGGGGAGCTGTCACTGGTGTCCTCATATCCCAGCAACACCCACCCTTAATTCCTCAAATCCAGGCCCAGCAGAGTATTGTTCAATATCAGATTTATCATATCTTTGAATAAGGTGGAACAAAAGCATTGCTTCGGTCTCATCTGCCAAAAAATGCCATTTTTTAATGTAGGAATGTGTACATGATGGCAGAAGTCAGAAAACAAAGAGAAATATTTCTGTAGAACTTATTTTCAGTGCAGAGTTGTTGGGGGGGTTTTGTGATCATGTGGAGTTTTTTTCTCCAAAACTGTATTTTGCAGGAAAATAGTCTTAGGAATGCCTGTCCAGGCATCCTTTCTCCTTTTGTCACATGCTGACACAACATAACCAATTCCTCAGCAGTGGTTCAGACCAGAATATTTAGAGCATGGCTATGTAATTCATGGGCAAAAAGACCAATGTACAGTCAAATATTTTCCATTATGAATCAAAAATCACCATAATTTACATCAATGCATTGCAATGAAATCGGGCTTCCAGCTCTGCTACAGATTCAAACTGGAAATTCATACAATGAGCAGCATTCACAGGCCTGCCTGAATTCCTCCTTCCATGCCAGCAGCTGCAGGTTGCACACAAGAGAAATGCAGCTAATTTGATGTCTGGATTTCAGTAATGAAAGCCAGAGTGTTGCCCATATGAAATGATGGTCCTCTCTAAACGATGCCACCGTTCAGTTCGGGCAGCGGATTCTCCCATGCTATGGTTCCCATGGCTGGTGCTTTGATAGCACTGGGTGGCTGCAAAAATCATTAATCTGCTCCAGCCCCGTAATTGATTGATTTCTATTTTGGTCAGTTGTGCAGCACTTTGCATTTCTGTGCCTAATTAATGTTTGCAGAGCTCCCGGAGCAGACGGAGCAGGGTGAGACTGCTGCTAATGTGGTCACTCCTCAAACAGGACACAGCCCTTGGCGTGGGGCTGGAGAGGGGTTTGCTGGGCGGGTCTGCCTTGCCCTCAGTGCTTTGCTTGGAGTTTTCCTGATTATTTGAGGGGTTATTTTTTGTTCCTGTCAAGTCCCTGTATTATGGATGCCTCAGGAGGAGGTGTGGCTGCCCAGCTCTCTGCTCCTCACCCTCTTACACCCTGGCTGTGGGTGAACAGGTCACATAGCCCCTTTATGTGGCAGGTTCTGCTGTGATTGCAGAGGGTTTGACTCAGCCTCACAAGGGGTCTGCACCCATTTTCTGTTCCTGATGTGGCAGCAGTGAAGCCCTTCCCAGATGTGAGCTGACTGATTGAGGCCATAATTTCCCAAATTGTAAAGTTGGAGACCCTATCAGTGCTATTGCCTCATCTCTCTTTTATCTGCAGATGATTAGGTATATTATGTTTTGCTCATAAGTCCATCTGGGCAAGTTTAATTAGATCTTTCTGAGAAGTTATGGAGGTGAGATGATGCACATTAAATAAAACAGAGACTATCCAGACATTTTTCTAAGCAGATGTTCCAAGTATCTGGCTGTGTATTGATCCCCTGTGTGTTTTCTATGATGCCTCTTTTCAATTTAGCTCCTTTGCATTTGAATTAGTGTGTAGGTATTGAAATTAAATCTCATTTAGGGAGTCACAGAAATACCTACTTTTCCCACACATCTATCAAATTAGGGAGAATATGGACCCAAACTATTTATTTATTGCCAATAAAAATGGACTTTTATGGCAAGATTTGAGGTGATTAGTCTGCTGCTTTAGAGGGAAACTACTTCATAATGCTTAGAAAATGTAAATATTATTGGAAAGGGACTTAATTTTGTAATACCTGTGTGGTCTTTGAGGAGAACAAGAGGCAAGAGATGTGGTGCAATGTGAAACCTGCTGGACCAGGGGCTGGGACTTGGGGCTTGTGTTTGCTGCTGGCCAAAGGCTGGTTTAACCAGTCCAAAACCTGCCTCTGTGTGAGGATTTAATCCCCTCACACTTCCTTGCACAGGTGCAAAATTTCTGTCCCTTTTCTCCCCACTTTTGTGGGTATTTCATCACTTAGGACAGTACAGGAGTGGGGGAACCTGAGTTTTCACTCAGATTTTGGGATTAAATCCCCTGGTTTTGCCTCCCACCCTCCCCTGGTGCAGCAGAGCATTATGTTTGTGAGAATGATGTTGGCAGAGATCATTATTACTTGCATAAAGGTCTTCCAGGGAAGCAGCAATCAAGGGAGATCATCCAAACGGAATAAAAGGGGAAAGGGTCAATTCAACCTCGATAATTATAGTGCTGTAAATATGGGCAAGAACAGGCTCAGGCTTTGCTGACATGGAAATGTGCACATGGGCTGGCAGAGCGCTGCTGGCTGATGTTGTCCACACAGAAAATGAGACTTTTCACCACCTCTGCGTGTTTTTGTAGGGTCTTGCAGAGAAATTTCATTCCCTTCTGCAGCCAGGCACTGGTTGTCACAAGTGCTCCAGGTCTTACAGGATTTGGGCTATTAAATAGAACAGATGCTGGTGGATTTTTGCAAGTTTGTGCTCAAAGTCAGTCTGTGGCAAATCAGTGGCTGCTCCAGTAAATACTCCTGTAATGAATAGAGCCCAGAATGCTGTGGTGCAGCTCGTTCATCTGAGCATTGTTTAATGCTGCTTTATTGAAGCATTTGTCAAATGCTGGGCCAGGCTGTGCTCTGAAATTAAGGATATGCTCATGACAGCACAGCACTGCCTCATTATTGCAAGGTTGAGGAAAGATTTCCTGTGTATTGGGATGAAAAAAGCAAAACTTGCATGTTATCACTTCAGTGCTTCAGTTTGTTTTTCCTTATGTATTTAGATTTTTTATTCTGCAATAAGACATACATATTTAACCTCATAAATCAGGCTAAGACACGATTGTTAAATAGCCTATATCATATTAATTAGGCTGTGAAGCAAGGCAAGCATTACAACCATTTATAATGGACTACTGGAGGAGTTGCTAATCAATGAGATAGGCAACTAATTAGCCAGGCAGCAGTCAGCATCTTCAGCTAAAGCTGGTGACTTTAAACTTCATTAAACTTTCCAGGTGTGGGGGAAAGTATGAAAAATATAGCTGTTTGAATATGTTGGTGTGTGTCTTAATTCCACTTTTCTGAGCTTAAATGCCTGAAGAGTGCATCTGTTTTAAGGGATATTGTCGTTTATGACACATCCCATGTTTGTATTGCACAGCTGAAGAGAAAATAGGCAGATTGTGTGTGAAAGCTTTGTTTGAGTTTGTCCAGGGCACGTTGAGTCGGGCATGAATTTAGGGGCCTTTCTTTTTGTGGCTGAAATTCCTGCTATTCCTTCAGCTTTTAGTTCATACCTTCTGAGCCCTCATAGCTGCAAGGTAGTTCTGAGTGTGATCCTTGTTTTCACTTGTGAAACAGGGAAAATGTAATGGGTGTTTGGGGAGATTTGAAAGAAGAAATCCTTTCTGGCCCTTCAGGCTTTCTGTCTGTGTCAGCAGATGCCAGGAAATGCTCTCTGAGAGCCACATCAGGCTTTATTCCTGTAGCATTCCCTCTCCTCTGGCTTTGAATGGTCCACATGAAATGGCATTTTCTCTGGGCTCACACTGTGTGGGCTTTGCTGGAAGGCACCTGAAGAGGGACTTGAAAGAAGGGTATGAGAACAGAGTAATAGAGAAGAGACAGAGGGATGAAAAGGGGCTGGAGGCAGGAGTGGAATGAAGAGGAGAAATGCACATGAGAAACATGCACCTCCTCAACCATGGGAAAACTCCTTCTAAATTGTGTCAAGTAACCTACATCAATCAGATTGTGCTTTATATATGGATTATACATGATGGGAGTAACAGCACTGCTGTATTGCTGAGTTTGGCTGCTGAAGTGCAGGTTGTGGTGATTTGGCAATAACTGGACGTGCCATGTTCTTCTGCCTGTCCCAGTTGCCATGGTTTGGTGGCTCCTTTGGACCCCTGATGCAGATCCAAAGCCTGGGGTGTCAGTGGTGGATGCTTTTTGGTGGATGCACAAGTGCACTGTGAGCAAACCCAGAGAAAGCCAATGCAGACAGCTCTGGAATTAGCAACATTACTGCAAGGGATGATACTGCTAATTAAAGTTCAGGAAAGCAGGAAGAAAGGCTGAAAGAGGACAAGCTTTGGTTGTGTGGTTTCCTTCCTGAGGGAAGAAGCATCTTTGAAAGGCAGGGATGTGGGAGCAGAGCACAGGCAGAGGAGTGTTACATCTGCCAGTGTAGAAGCGGTGACTGACAGGACAGATCTGAAAGGACAATTGAAAGACTCCCAAAAATCTCTTATGGACCTCAAAAAGGGGAGAGTTGGAGCGGGAGGGCTTGATGGGGGCAGCCTGAGGGGTGCAGGTGGAACCAGGACACTGGGTGAGTGTGAGCTGGAAGATGCTTTTGCCACTGTGTGTGTTTGCATGTGTTTGGTTTCTTCAGTCCCTGTGCCTTGGGAACATTGGAGCACTTAAGGAGAGAAAACAAGGCTGAAAGGCAGCACATAATCAAACTGTCACTGAAATGTGTGTTCCTCAGCTGGAATGAAAGCGCTCTCGTAGCAATATCAAGATGAAGCCTCTTGTGAGTCAGGAAGCCCAGCTGGGATTCTCAAGTCAAGTGGCCAAGAACAGTTATCAGCAATAGCTGAATTTCATTTTATAAACTGGGAAAAGTGTGCTGATCCTTGGGTTTCATGAGCTGGAGTCCCCAGTCCCCTTGCAGAGGAGGACAAACACAGGGTCCTTATTAACCTCACTGATGTCAGCTGCTCATTTCAAAACATGATCATGAATTTCCAGCATCTGCAAGGCACTTCCTTTTCTTACTTCCAAGATCCAAATAATATGGTATATACTACAAAAAACCTGTGTCCTCTTTATCCTTAGTGAAAAGCAGAGGGTCCCTGTGCATTTTCTCACTTGTCATATCCTCGTGATAACACTCTTCAAACAACTAATTGGTAAATAATCTGCATAGAATTTCCTGTAATTTATTAATACTGACTTTGCATCATTAAGTTTGACAGTCACATTTCTTGACCTCTACTGCATTCCTGTACAAACTTGAATGCTTTCTTCTTTTCTTGGGTTTTGTTGGTGTCTGAGGGTAGAATGTGGAGTTATTCCCTGCAGAAAGGCAATGGAGAGATGTGCCATCAGTTAGTGGGAGGAGGCAGAACCTGCTGCTTTCCCATGTAAATTATGTGAGTCCTGGAAGGAAGCCAGGCATTCATTTTGTTAAAATGGGGTTTGATAATTGAAACTAATTTAACATCGACCCCATTAAGTTGCATTTTATTGCTCATTTAATGTGCCTGTCTCACAAGCTCCCAGGACCAGGAAGAGGCTTTGGAATGTGGGTTTATAATTCATCCAAGCTCCAGCCATGCAGGTAACCGTGGGGTTTGCCCCGTGGGGTCAGCACCAACCTGTGCCCTGGGCAATGTGGGGGCTTTGTGCAGGGCTGTGGGTCAGGAGCACTTGGGGTCGGCCCTGGTGCCAGGGCGTGAAGCTCAACAGCTTGAGTTGGGGCAGGTTTGCTGTGGAAAGATGCTTTGCCTGGAAAGCAGCCTCGTGGATGGTCCAGCATCACTTGTGCAGCCCATCAGAGACCTCCCCATCACTCCCTGCAGGTCCTGATCCCCTGTGCTGCTTGGGAAAGAAAAGGTTGGTCAGACCTGAAAAATAAACCCAGTCCTCCAATAGTGCAACTCAGAATCTTGGAATGTTTTGGGTTGGGAAGGACCTCAAAGCTTTATTACAGCCATGAACAGTAACAGGGATGCTCTGGTTGTGACTTCTTCCAGCCTGGTCTTGAACTCTTCCAGGGGTGGAGCATCCACAGCTTCCCTGGGCAGCCCAGTTTTGAATATATATATATTGATTTCCATAAAAATAGCCCATTAAAATCAGCTGAAGAGCTGATTTCATGACACAGGATTTCCATGTTCTGCTGTCCTGCTTTCCTCTCTCCTTTCCCATGATTTCTGTATTTCAGCACTGCTAAATCTTTTCTGCAGCTTCTGAATCATCAAATAACTTCCTTATTGGTTATCACCCTTTTGGGTGCTCACTGCAGTGAGGCACCAGGTGATGGTTACACAAACATTTGTATTTATCAAAACATCACCGAGCGAAAAAGATTTCAAAGGACGAGAAAATGCAGACATGTGCAAAGAGCCGTGATGGATGTTTGTTTACAAACATGTTCTCCTCTGCAATTGTGGCTGCAGGAGCAGTGGGGAATGATGAATTGCTGGAGCTTTCTCTTGGGAAATGGCAACAGGAGAGAGGCAGCAAGAGCGTGCCTGAGCTCCATCAGGGGCCCTGGGCACAGGGAGGAGCCAGATGCATCAGCACCCAAGTGGGGATGCTGCAATCCCCCCCTGGCACTGGGAAGGGAAGGGGAGTCAGAAGGTGCAGCTTATCCCACTGCTCACATAGTGCAGACCAGGTGAGAGTGTGCAGAACCATTTAAAATTAGATCTCTGTCTGAAAAGCACTAGAAGAGTCCAACAGGACTGGGGTGAGCCTTGTGGGTCCCTTCCAGCTCGGGAGACTCTGGGATTCTGCACTGTTTCAGCTGCTGCTTCATGGTCCAGGCCACGGGTAAAGCACATGGGAGATGTCTCCTTGTTAAATGGACACGTGTGCAAGGGAATAGAAAGAAGAGAAATTAGGGCTTCTCTCCCACTTCTCACCTGTCATGAAATAGCAGCATTTGAAAGGTACTGCTCAGTATTGAAATTACAAATTAAAATTTAAAATTAAAACACTTCAGGGTGCAGGGAAGGGGACACTCTGGTGTTACACTGGTGAAGGATTTAGGGCATATCTGTACAACCAAAATGCTTTGTTGGCAAGAGCTGGCACAGGGAATTGCATTGGGTGTTCCCTGGGCTGAATTGCAGGGTCTTCTCACTGTCCAGTTCCAGGTCCCCCCATGGGCAGGGGCACCTTCCACTAGACCAGGCTGCCCAGAGGTTGGATTGTTTGGAAAGGTCAGGAACTGCCTGACCAAGCTGAATAAGAGCAGAGGAGATGGCAATCTGACCTGGAATTTGGGAGAGAGAAATCTTCTCCACAGCCTGTGGGTGCTTGTAGTTAGTCCTGGAATAAGGATGTTCTGCTGATGCCACTGCAGGCATTAATGGTGTGGTTGCTGTTTCTCCTTTAGTTCTTCAAGTAATGTCAAATCAAACTTTTAAACGTTCATTGAGAGTCACAATTTCCCTCTGTCCCTCCCCAGGAACTCAGGTGGGGCTGTGCTGTTTCTGAAAGCTGCTTGCTGGGTAGAAAATGTGCTTATGGCGTTGGTTTTGCTGGGTGGTACGAGCAGAATGTGCCTGTCAGGGTTTGCAGGATTGATTAGTGAGAGGCTGTTACCCTGTTAGGTCTTACACCTTGGACTCAGCACTGCCATTCACAGCTCTTACAAGGTGTTGTTTCCAGCTACAGCAGAGCCTTGAAACACTTTTTTGTTGTAACTTTCTTTAATGTGACACCCAATTACTGGTAAAACTTAACCACCCCTTCTTGCTTTTAAGTGTAGACATTCTCTGGCATTTTGCTGCTTGCTTCTAGAAGTATTTAGAAGATGCATGAAAATGCAGCAGTTAGGAAGGACTGGGGCATTTAAGACATGTCATAGCTTTGGGGGAAAAAAAAAGCACATTTTTCATGTGTGTCAGCTGATAAAATGTGTCAGTCCAAATCAGTGAGAGGACAGGAGCCAAGATATTCGTGTGTTTAATAATTAGAGAATTACAGATTCTGGGGGGGAAAGCAGTTTCCAGAAGGAAAGCTGAGTCCGAAAGGCTGAAGTTTTGCATTCAGGTTTCTTGTCTGGCTGAATTCTCTTTGGTTTTGGGGAAGGCAGTTGCATTATGGCACCTGGGAGTGGTGCAGGGAGCAGAGGGGCTCTGGGTGTGGTGCCTGTGGGGCAGCTCCGTGGTTCTGATTCCTTGGAACTCATTTTGAGTGCTGTTTACTCCAGATTGATTAAAATGCCCAACTGGAATCAAGGAACCAGAGGTATGTGACAAAATTCAGTGTAGAGCCAGAGCCCAGGGGTGACTGGGATCCTTTATCAGGGATGGCACATGGACACTAATTATGGTCTCAGCTATTCTGTATCTTAATCAATTCCAGTGATCTCATTTATAATTTTTACTCTTCCTGACAAGTAGCTATTCAAAGAAATAAATTGGCTATCTGTGTAATTTGCTTCTTGGACACAAAAGGCTCCCAAATTAACAGGCTTTTTTCCCCTGGAGAAATCTCCCTGGCTGCAGCGTGGGGTTCTGCTAATTACTCCTTTGTCCCTCTTTGTTTTGCAAAGGTGGCAGAAAAGCTGCAGGGGCTGAGCTGGAGCAGCAGCAGGTGCCCAGTGCCCACTGCTGGCACAGCTGGTGCCACCCCAGCCTGCTCCTGCTTTTCTGTGGCCAGGCATCAAGGTAAGCCTGGACCAGCTCAAAAAAGTCAGGGTTTCAGACCCGAATCACCCAATATTTCCAAGTTCAGCCCATTCTGCCTGTTCTTGGGGGTAAGAACTTGAAAACCAACACTGGAATGTCATAACTGAGGGGACTGAGCAGGGTGCCCGTTACAAAGGGGCTCTTGATGAGATCTTCAAAACATTTTGTTTTATTAGTGCTGACAATGAGCACCTTTCAGATACAGCCTTTCCCCTTTGTTGTGCTACAGGTGGTTTTTAAAACAATTTACAGAGTCTTTTTTTCTTCCTTTTCATGCTGTTAAAGCAAATTGGTATGTAATTAGATTTATATAGTGAATAATCTTATTTGCATATCCAATTAATTCTTCCTGTTTTAATTTGCTAGGGTTGGGTTCACATTGGTACTAAAAAAATAGCACTTAAATTATCAAGCATTCAAATTTTCTTTTACAATAATTTGTTCAAGGTCTTCCATTAAAGTTTGGTCCTGAGCATTCTCTTCCTTTTAAAGGCTGTTAAATAACATGGAAAAAGGCAATCAAAAAGAAACAAAAAACCACCTCACTCGTGTTACAAAAACAATCAGGGTCTATTTAAGCTGATGGAAGCAAATGTTGAGGGAGTTTAGGCTTTTCAAGCCTCTTGCTGTCATAGAATTATAGAATGGGTTGGGCTGTAAGGGTTAGGGTTAGGTAAGGGTTAGGGTTAGGGTATCTAAGCCCTATCCAACCTGGCCTTGGACACTCCCAGGGATCCAGGGGCAGCCCCAGCTTCTCTGGGCACCCTGTGCCAGGGCCT
>JAWWEW010000023.1:2059819-2091697 GCA_035583185.1 Anabacerthia variegaticeps | reverse complement strand
AGCTCTCCTGGAGCCCCTTTAGGCACTGCAAGGGGCTCTCAGGTGTCCCTGGAGCCTTCTCTCCTCCAGGTGAGCCCTCCCAGCTCTCCCAGCCTGGCTCCAGAACAGAAACCCCACCCTGTGGTTCCAGGGGCTGGATTCTTCTGGGACTGAATGGGTCATTCAAGAGCCTTTAGCAGAAATTATGTCAGTGAAAAGGGAGCTGGACTCAAAATTGATGTCCTTAGGTCGAAGTGAGCAGGGGTGTTGTGGAATGAGGGGTGAAGAACTGAGAATAAAACCAGCAGTGTGTTTAAATGATTTACTGAATGAGGAAAATACTGCCATAATTGCGTTGCAGTGATTTGAAATATGTCCTAGGGAGAGTTGCTTTGAATCCTCATTAGCAGCTATTGGTTATTAGCTAAATCTGATGCCAGGGAAAAGATAAATAGGTACAAGCATTTATCTCTTGCTTGTGTCTTCAAACACAGTACCTCTTGGCCCAATTTTGGGCTGGTTTTACTCAAAAGGTGAACTAAGTGCTGCAGATCCAAGGCAGTCACCCTGCAGGTCCTGGGAAACACCTCTGTTGTGCTGCTGCCAGACAGGATGAAATACAAATGAGGTGACAATTGGTGGCCAAACAATTCCTTTGGAGTGGTTTTCTCTCAACCACATCCTTGTTGTTCCTCATAAAAATAAGCTGTAATGGGGCCTGAGCCCAGAGTGGCTGTGAGGTGTGAGCGGGTGTAGAGATAATCTATTCCCACTGTTGTTCTCTGGGATCCATCCCTCTGCCTGCTTTGTAAACTGTACCAGACCCAGCTACAAACAGCTTTTAGTTTCTCGGGGCACCAAAAGACACTTGCACATCCCTGCGTGGAGGAAACCGGAGTGAAAATGACCTCCAGCTCTGAGGCACTTATTGAAAACCTATTTTAAATTGAATACACAAGCCAAGATAATACAGGCTGTTTGATAAGAAACATTAGAGAAATCCATAACACGAGGCTTTTTATTATAGGTTTATTACATCAATCTCTCCAGTGGGTAATGGAACTTGTAAATATACTCTTATGTAGGAGTCTCCTTGCGGGCTTTTTATTCATGCTGAAGTAAGCACAGCAAACTTATTTGCTGTCAGGGTACATTGAATTTAAGATTAGTATTTATTTTGGTTCTGAAGAGCTTTTGCTTTTGTGAATTGGAAGCTGGCAGAACAGCTGTGGGGAGGGGAGGTGGGAGCTGCGGGAGGGGTGGGTGGGGGGTAAATGGGTTTTTGGGGCAAAGTGCTGGTCCTGGGGTGGGATGGAGGACACGGACCCAGGGTGGGCTGTGGGTCCTGTGCTCCTCTGCTCGCCTCACTGCTCCTCTGGCAGGCAGAAGTGGCTTTGTTGAGAAAGGAGCTTGCTGCTTTCCCACTGAACAAACGCAGCAAGATGAAAGACCAGCCGTGGGATTAGAGCAGTATTTAAGGGCTCTGTTTGCTGCGTTCCCCGGCAGTGCAAGCACGGTCGGCGTGTACATTGCGCTGTAAACATTTGTGCTTCCTGTTAAAATGCTCTTAATGATTTCCAGGGAGACACAAAGTCATGATGCTGCAGAAGCAACCCAGCTTGCTTTGGCTTACTTGGGAGAAGCCAAGGGTAGGTTTGTTTGCAATAAAGAGTTAAGGAAAAGTCTACATAGAAGTTCAAAGGACTCGTAAGTTAGAATTGTAGCAATACTAACAAAAAAAACCCACCAACCACCAGCTGACGAGCTTTAAAGTGTATTTGCTGGAGGATATAGTAATTAATTGGTAGTTGACTTAATGTAGGGAAAATAATCCTTAATTAGAGGTTGCTAATTGGAAGGACCAGAAACCTGCTGAGGTGTCAGCAAAGTCTGCATTACCACGTGACTTTACCAGGTGTTTTAGGCTGCCCAGAGAAGCTGTGGCTGCCCCTGGATCCCTGGCAGTGTCCAAGGCCAGGCTGGACGGGGCTTGGTGGAAGGTGTCCCTGCCCATGGCAGGGGTGGGGCTGGATGGGCTTTGAGGTCCTTCCAACCCCAAACCCTTCCATCATTCTATAATGTAGTACAAAGGGTTGTACCTTATGTTGGTGCAGAATAAACACGACCAGCTTTGAGTGATGTTTTGCATTCCCAGCATCGACAAAGATCTCGTTACTGTGTGAGACAGATCATGACTGAAGAATGAACAATGTGTACATTTAAGGGCTGAGGGTAACAAATGTGCTTATGCTGCAGAACCACTGCTGTGTCAAAGCCACCTGAAGGAAACCATCTTTTATCCACCTGGCTGGGCTCTTCCTTCTAACCTATTGCACAGTAATGCTGCCACTAATGTGCAGCAGCAGAAAGCCCAGCACTGTTTCTGATGCGTATTCTCACAGGTATTAATTATGTATTATCATTTCCATCTCTTGCATATTTAAAAAGGCAGCAATTTTAGGAGAAATATTTACTTTCATGTCACTGAACTGGTCTTGGCCACTTCCTCGGTGCTTTTGCAGTTCTCTCCCAATGTGGTTGAAGTGCTCTCAGGTACAATGGGTTGGGCAGCAAGAGGGTCAAGAGGAACATCCTGCATGGCTTTGATTCCTTGCTGCTCACAGAGCAACCCTCTGCCCAGACAGCAGAGTTATCCATAAAGAGTTATTTTCTGTTTAATTACTTTGCCAGCATATTCCTCGTTATGGTGGTGCACTTAGTGAAGAAGTTAAAACCCAAGCCCTCTGCCCCAGATAAAAAGCTACTTACAGAAATTATTTGTCTTTGAGGCACCTAAAAAAACATATCAGGAGGTTTTTCATAGTGCATTCTCAAGCCAGTATAATCCTTAATTTTCCAAACAGGGAAAGCCATTATTTTTTGCCATTGTAATGAAAAACTTGCTGAAGCAGTGCACATTATTTCCATTACCCATTAAGCCTTCTCTGCTCTGGAATGAAATGACATGATTTTCGTTAATTTTCTTGCTTTTAACTTGTGACTTGTAATTTACCAAAAGAAAGAACAAACCACTACAGCTCTGGTGGTGTCACAGCATTCAGATGAGTAATGCAAGCCCACTCTATTTTGCCATCTTCCTGATATTTGGGGCTATTTACAGTAAAAAAAAAAGAATAATATTGATCAGTTTCCATGTCCTTACACTGCTTTAAGGGCCGTGTTTCCAGGAGCAGTTTTGTCCTTTTATAAGAAACCCCTTGAAAAGCAGCTTCTCCTCCCAAAGCTGCGCTGGGCAGTGAGGCTTGAACTGACCTTTGGAGATGAACTCTGTCTCTGGGGCACCCCCATCACGCTGCTCTTTAGACATGAGGAAGGAATGTTTGAAGGCTTAACCTGGTGGTGTTACACCAGAGGCAAGAAAGGCTCTACTCACAAATGCCATCAATCTGAGCAGGTTTTTGAGAGTGCTAAATTGCAGTGTAAGAAGTCATAAGTCAGGTTTTTGACAGCTATTACTGAGATCTTTTCCCTGCTGTGTTCCTTGAAAGTTCATAACATTTTAAAAAAAATTAAAGCAATACATGTTATCCGTGGGCAGATTGGACAAATTATACTCCTGGCTGCTCCTTTGATGTTTCACTGATTGAACTCTGAGAACTTCATTGAAGCTGCCCTCAATTTGGCGTTCAGTGGTGGTAATTTCCTCCCTGGCTCTGTGTGAATTTGGTGTCTCTGTGTGTGTGTGCAGGGTCTGGGCCCTCCACAGGGATGGCCCAGCCGAGTAAATGGGGGCAAATGGTGCCTTTCAGAGCTGGGCACTCTGCTGGGGTGGTTGTGCAGCAGGCAAGGGCAGATACCCAGGGTGCCATCAGACTTGCCTTCAGAGAAAGATGGTGGTGACAATTTGGCTCAAAACCCATAAATATATAACATTCTAAACATGAGCTTTCCCTCTCTCATCATTCATTCGGTTACATTTTAATTGATTACGTTGAAATATTGTCTGGTTTTCTTAAGGCAAGTGCTGAACTTGTTAGAAATAGTAACAGAATTGCAGAGTGTAATATTTATAATGAGGCAGACACAAGCTGCCTGTGCCAGTGGTCACTGATAGAAAGGAATGTATTTACAGTTTAATTCTGCTATTTTTTCAAAAACAGCCCTCATATCTTGAAATATAAAGGTCTTTTTGGAAAGCCCCTGTTTCTAAAAGATGGGAAGGAATTGAGTAAACAACTCGCTGCCTTGATTTAGATGTACACTGCCTTTGTTTTTGGGGTTTATTTAAAACCAGACTTGCTGGGTCAGAATTGTTTTCTGAAGGGATTTAAGCTGAGTGCTTCTAATGCAACTGAAACTGGTTCATGAAAATACAATAGCTCTTGTGCAAAGTCACAGGAAGCAGAGGCAGAGCACGCCATGGCAGGGATTTATCCAAGATGATTGTGGATTCCCCATCCCTGAGTGTTGAATGGGGCTTGCAGCAATCTGATCCACTGGAGGTTGTAATAAAAGCTGCACACCTGGCTGCATCTCACTGGTACCTTCAGATCCCAAACTTGGGAGAAGAAAAACCTCCATCGGGTGCAGATGATGAAACTTCACCCCCTGTGTCCCTTTCCACGTTGTCTCAGGGGTATGGAACATTCCAGTCCTGCCAAAACCCAAGAGGAAATGTGCACGTGGTGTGCTGAGCTAACAAAGAGGGGTTTTAGAAGCCTTGTGCCTGTGCTTGGCAGTAAATCCCCCCAAGCAGCTGAGTGCTGGTGGCCCAGGGAAGCATTCCTGCTATTCCCACCGCTGCCTGCCCCAGGCACGAGCAAGGGCTGGTCCCATCAGCTCCCAGCCCTGCTCCTGGAGACAGCAAAGCCATCTCTGCTGTCTTCCCTGGCACTCAGCCTTGTGTTGTCCTGCTGTCACTGCAAACTGGGTGCTGCTGGCCCAGCAGGAGCAGGTTTGCAGTGCCCTGTGCCAGTGACACGGTGCCCATGAAGTTCCAGCTCTTGGGCTCTGAGTGTGCCAGAGTGCTAATCCCTCCCTTGGTGCTGCCTGGGAGCAGGGCTGCATCGCTCACCAGGGGCTGCAAATTCAATCTGCTTATTCACAAATATTTGAGAAGGGAATCCATTGCCTAAACCTCTCTGTAAATAGCTGGATAAAAAAGTTGGCAGCAATCAGCTTTACTTCTGACAGTGGCTAATGTACTTAAACCTGAAAAGAGAAAAGAGGCTTCACCTTGAAGGGAAGTGCCAGAGAGTTCCTTTCACCTTGAAGCTTTCTGCACAGTTTGGCTCCTCAATCAACTGAGAGCCTGGACACATTGCCAGAGTTGTCTTTGTTTTTGCAGCAATAGATGAGACAGAGATTATAGGTTATTGCCCCAGGGACTTGTCTTTTCTGAGGCTTCGGGATTTTCAAGGAAAGAGGCTTTTTCAATACGAGTGTTTTATAAGTTTTTCCTGTCTGCTGCTGGGGTGGGGAGGATGGCATTTGCTAGCCTGGCTTTTACACACCTTCCTTATTACAAGAAGGGCTAAAATCAATTGAAGTTCAGGAGGTGGTGTGGAAATGTGTGGCTTTAAAATATGCACATGGACATACTACTTCTGCCTTTTTTATATGTCCACTTTATAGTCCCTGCCATGCCTCAGACAGCTGAGAGTTTTACAGTAGTGATATATGTTCTTGGAAGACAGCAGTTCTATCAGCACCTTATATCTTACTAATAAATCAATAGGCAATTAGTACTTTTATAATACTTCGTTCACAAACAGCTCTGTGCAAGAACACCCAGAGCTGGGGGGATTGTGGGCCCTGAGGGGAGGCTGCAGAAGAGCTAGAGGTGACTCTGTGTGCCCAGTGAAGTGCTGTACATGGTCAGAGGGGAAGGGACTGCCCAGCCACGCAGGTTAAATGTGGAGGTTTCTGTAGTCTGGGGTGCTGGCAGCAGCTTTGGGAAGGAATTGCACACATTCAGGTCTCTTGTGAAGCAAAAGGGATTTTCAGCCTGAACCACAGTCTTTGCCTGTTGCATTCTGGACATTTTTTCAGCTGGGGTGGAAAAAGAACAGCCCAGTATCAATTTCTGGCACTGAGACAGAGGTGCAGTCAGGACCTGCAGCCCCTCGTGGCTGGACTTTGCTTCTCTGGGAGGTTCCAGAGTGCTCTGGAAGACACTGCTGCCAACAGGGCTGTGGGAACCTGAGACCCCGATTCATCAGGAGTGGGCTGTGGCTGGGACAGGCCACCTGCATTCCTGGTGATGGATGAGGACAAGGGATCCAGGCATGATGTCCTAGAGCTGCCTCTGAGTGGTTAAGGTTAGTGCTGTGCATGGAGCACACCATGAGCTGCAGCCAAGTCTCCCTTAAGGACCAATTTCTGTCATTGATTGACCTTCTCCTTCGAGAGAATGTCATGTCCTGAGTTGAAAGAATTAAAAAAATACATAAATCATAAAAGAGATTAAACACCAGTTCTTCATCTGCGGCTCTACATGCTCCAGTCACCGGAGATGATGTGAATTCGAATCTTAAATATTCAGTACTGAGAAGCAGAGTGGCAGAACAACGTTTGCCTTGGCAAATGTCATTGTCAGGATGTTCACCTGCAGCTGAATGCATGGCAGGGTGTTGCATGTGAATGAGCCCAGCCCTGGCTGGTGATGTCCCTGTACATGTCACTTCCCCTCCAAGCCCAGAGGAGCTGGAATAGCCCCGCTGGTCAGGGCTGTTTGTCTCCACTTACGCTGGTGGGACAAAAGAAACATGAGCTGATGTGAGAGGGACAATTTTTCTCTTGCAAGCAGCAGGTTTGCCCGATTAGGCAATGATGCAAGACCAGGAGATGTTACAATGATGGTCCCAGGGGAGAGGGAAGAAAACAACTGAGGATAGTGGATCCAGCAGCCAAAGAGCCATCGTGGGTTTGGGTCTGGGCTGGGTTCAGCAGCGTGCTGGTGGCAGCTGCAGTCCATGAGAGCTGCATGTGCACAGGAACTGAGGTCATGTAAGCTTCCTACACCCATAGTTCAGTCGAGAGGAACAGGTCGTGGTGGGTTTTGAGGTCATGCAGGCCCAGTGTTATTATTCCTTGGGACAATATGTCTAAACGCACTGAGAACAGCTGAGTTGTGAAGCAGCTTTTGAAAACCCTGGTGAGACCAGTATTCTTCATCCCCAAACCAGAATGCCTCTCTTTGTACTCCAAGAAGAAAAATGGTACCCACAGATGCATTGTGCTGGGTAAGGAGAGGGGTTTAATTTTCCCTCCTACTCCTGTGTTTCCAGAGTTGGATATATACCTGCTGAATGGTTTCCTCGGGGCTAAAGCTTAACTTACAAGACGTGAGAACAAGCCTGAGTATTACTTACGTATTAAAAAGTATCTTTCAAAAATATGATTATTTCTACTGTTTCAGTACTGGAGCTGAACAAATAACCTGATCACTGATGAACTGCGGCTGGTTCTGTGTGACCTTTTGGAACTGGTCTTTCGGCAGAAGACCTGCGGGTGTCCCAGTGCTCTTTATTATTAGTAGTAGTAGCAGTAGTAGTACCATTAGTGTTGTATCAATATTATTATTACCACTGTCTTATTCATGGCCCTGTTGTGGGCTGATGTCATTCCTAATGAAGCAGTGTGAGTTTCCCTGTTTATCTTCCTGCTGGTGCTGTGATGTCTCAGGGAAAAGGCTGCCTGGTGAAGAGACTTGTGATTTCCTGCAGCAACAGAGAAGCATGTTTTTGTTGTGTACTGAAGAGAACATCTGTGATGATAATCATGCTGTTGACTTACCATGAGAGCACAAATTACACTCTGTTAAATCAGGGTTTTGTCGTAGGACAAGTCACTCGTTACGCTGCACTGGGAATTGCCTCCTCCTGCCTGTCTAGACCCAGGAGATGAGGCACTGGGAAAATCCACTTGCCATGTACAGATCAGGTAGAAACGTTTTATTTGAGCTGCAAACTTGGTGACATTTGCTGTAATTAATCATGTGGCATTTCAATAGGGGACGTTGAGACGTGGCTGTGGGACAGAGAGGCTGCCTGGCTGAGCTGCTGGATCCTCACCCAGCACTGGCACTTGGACATCCACCCCAGCGTGGCAGGGCAGGGGCAGCTGCAGGGCTGGCCCTCCACCTCCCCTCACCAGTGACCCCTGGGCTTCCCTCAGTGGTCAGAACATGCTGCTTTGGGGTGGACATGCTTAACCCTGCCTTTAACTCAGGCTGCGCCAGGTCCTCGGGTCACTCGTAAATAGAGTTGTCAGACGGCTGCTGTCTCCGTTTCAAATGCTGCAGCACTTCCACACCCGTATTTACCAGAGTGAAGAGTCATTTCCTCCTGTCTCCTGGATTTTTGTGGCTGCTTTACGGTCTCTGAGGGATGTGTGACACTGCTTTTGAACTCGGGGATCACACGCTTGCCTCTCAGCTGTCACCTGCCAGGCGTGGCTTTCCAGCTCACTGCACTGGCACTTGGTACAGCAGCTAGCTGGGACATAAAAGAATGTCAGAAAAGAGAGATGGGTGGTGGCAGGAGGAGTGAGGTGGTGGCAGGAGGAGTGAGGTGGTGGCAGGAGCAGCTGCCTGGCTCGTGGTCCCTGTTGGAGACCTGTAGGTGCTGCAGAAGAAGCCCAGCCTTGCATCACGGGGTCAGGACAGAGGTGGTGGCTCCCTTCCCCATCCAGCCTCTCAGCCCAGGAGCAAGGCCCAAGAATGTCTCAGACAAGATCTCTGGGATAGTGTTTTGCTCCCAGGGGTTGGAATATTGCAGTTATATATTGGAATAGAAATGCATCCTGTGTAGTGGTGGGATGATGATGATAAGAGAAAGAGCTTCACCACTTGTTCTGGCTTTGCTCCTGATGAAAGTATCTGCTTGTTGTTGTTTTTGTTGTTTAATTCTCTTTATTGATCCTGTCAGGTTTTTTTCTAAACACATGGGTGAGCCATGGTGCAGTGGTGGGCAGGAGTGACTGGGAGAGGGAGGCTGGAGGCTGGTTGTCAAAGATACAGGAGCTACGAGACCCCTCCCTTAAAAATAACACATCATACAGGAATTTTTAAATCTCTCTTTTTTAAAAAAAATTAAATATCTTTTTTTCTTTGAATGGGAAGCACCTTTAGCAGGTCTGGCTCATTGAGAAGTCTACAGAACTATTTGTAGTAGAACTGTGTGGTGTAAACGTTTCCATCTTTTGATTTCAAAGCCATTAATTCCATTTGCATGTGCAGTTGAAGTTAATAGAAGTGATGAGCCAAAAATAGGGAGTGAGCATCCAATTTAGTCTTTCCCTGCTCTGGAGGCCCTAATGTAGCTGCTGACCTTGGAGAGCAGGCTGTTGTGTTAATCAGCAGTGCCCTGAGCTGTCCTACCCATCCCACTTCCCACTTTTCTGAAGAGCTGCTCTTCCCAAGGTGCACTTTTGTCTTGAAGAAATACTGACTTGTAGCACTGTTTGAAAACACACCAGCACTCACAGCAGAGAGCAATTCCCTCGGCAGCAGACAAGGAAAGGATTTTTCTCATTTATACTGGATATACTCCAAGAATTCTTCCTTCAGTTTAGTTATTATCTTTTCCTACAGTGTGGAGTATTCAATTAAACTTTCTCTCCAATTGGCCATAACTTTCAATGAAAATTAAAGCAGTTCTATTTAGGTAAGAGGATCTGTCACTGGGCTTAATGTTCAGAGAGAATAGGAATGGTTTCACCTGTTCCATGTGAATTAACCTCAGCTGACATTCTCCATGTTTCCATTCCTCAAAAGCACGGGAAGATGACAAGCATTTAGCATCCACCTAGACGTGCTGGCTCCCAGGTTTGGGGTGCTGGTGGGACACTCTTCATTTGGAATGTATTTAAATTAATCTGGCATTTTTTAATAGGTTTTGTGATTCACTAGGGGGAAATTAGATATCTAGCAGAAGCCTGGGTAGCAGAATGTTCTTCTAAATGATCTATCACATTCTGTCTGACACCATATGGGCACACACCTCCTTCTGTGTTTGAAATGTTTCTTTTATGATAAAATCAATTGAAATATCCCAGATCCTGCATCTTACTGACAGAAACCCCGTTCTCTCAAAGGAGGCAGACCCAGAGCTGTAGTGCATTTGTTTTACTTAAAAGGGGGGGATAAAATACTTTTTGGTCACCAATCTTGACTTTAGGTTGTTTTAAGGTGAGGTGGCTCGTGTTCATTCTGGGATAACTTGTTCTGTTTGACCAAAGGAGAGTCTGTTAAACACAATCTGAGGAGAAGGGCAAGGGAAAGACCCTCTTAGCTCAGGAAGGAGCCTCCTCCTGGCAGCAATGGCCTTCTGTGGGTTGAGCAGCTCATGGTGCCCATCAGGGATAAGCCAAAAATGTGCTATTATCACTCTTGGACTGCAAGTCCTGAGCATTATTGCACAAAAATGAAGTTACCAATGTTAATAAATAGAAAAGTGTAAGATTCACATTTCAGAGTTATCCAAACAGCAAAACTTTGCTCCCACAAACCCAGATGCCTCAATAGAGAAAATGTCTTTGTCTGTGCTGACACTGAGCATCTGAGTAACATAACTTAGTCAAAAATGGGCTGTTTATGGTACAGGCACTCCTAGTTTCCTGTCTGAGGATCGAGATGGCAGCTTGTTTTATTTATTAGGGACTCTTTAGTGTTCTGTGAACCAAAAGCTCCTCTTCTCTAAGTTTCCATGGCTCAACTCTTATCACCCAGTGGTGGGATCTGGGCTGTGGTGATTTCAATCAGGACTGTAGCAAAGGAACTTTACAGGCTGAAGATTAAATAGTTTGGACTTGCTTATCTTGGTTATACACAGGCAGCAATGAGAGAAAGAAGAAAGGCACTCAGAATAATTTTATCTGCCCAGTGTTGCAAGGTTTTTCCTGCCCTTCTGCTCCCCTGATATGGTGGCAGCTGCTTTCAGAGGTTCTCCTGCCTTACCCAACTCTGTTTGCTTGAAAGTCACACCAGGGCTTTTCTTCTTCCTGCCTAAAAGGGAAGGCAGGCCTTTTTTTGCCATATAAAAGCTGAATGTTAAACAGTGTCAGCAGCAGGTGCAATATTTGGAAGTGGTTTCATTTGTTTTGTCATGACCTTCTATTTTAGCTTAGGCAAATTATTTAGTAGACAAATTAAGTTGTTCAGTGTTTTCACCTATTTGTGATATTTCTTCCTGTGTAGTTCTCTACTTTTAGCCTGTGTTTTCTAAATTGTGCTTTGCTTACTAATTCATTACACAGGCAGACTGTACTGGTTCTTACACAGGTAACTCCCTGTCAGACACCCTGTTGCATCCTGTGGAGCAGGTTCATTACACCTTGAAGACCAGTTCTCCCCCCAGGATGTTACACCTGAACAGTCTGGGCCCTGATCCTGCAGCCAAGTGATGTCCTGGGCATGTGGGGACACATTTGGACCCTTAGATTTGATCCTGTTTCCCAACTCAAACGGATGAACTGTCTACTTTTTAATGCAAAGTGTGTTTTCCTGTGATGGGAGGAGGACCAAGAATCTGACCTTTAATGTGATACGATATAAATTGAGAGATTAGAATTGAAATAACAGCAAGTGACAGTAGAGAGACCCTTTTGGGGTGTGGAGCAGAGGACAGAGGGGATGCAACACATACCTGAGCCAGCACTGTTCCCTCTCTGGGTTGTCTGGGATGGCCTGGCTTGTGCCACTCCTGGCACAATCAGCTCCATGTCCCTGGGAATTTAAACAACTCCCACCAGGGCCTGAGCCCCAGCTTCTGTATTTTCCAATTAGAAAACTGGATAGATGAAAATGTCTTTTAATTCTCTCACTTTCAAGCCTATTAATGTAGTACCCAGAGCTATAATCTTTGTGAGGCAGACTGTGATATCCTTTCTTAGGCTGAATGAGAGTGTCTGGGGAGGGAAGCAGCTCTGGGTGCCAGAAACAAGTCCAGACACCAGAGTCTAGCCCCGTTTGCTTTATGGTTATTATTATCTTTCTCCACCAGCAAGAGTAAGTTGCATACAGGTATAATTTAGAGCTAGAGGTGATGTGAAATGCGTTTTGAATAATAGATGAGTTTCAGAAAGATATCGTTAACATATAATTAAGACTAAAGATAAATACAAGTGATATGACTGGATGCTTAGTGCGTTCTCTTTTGTGGTGGTGCCTGAGGGAGGAGGCACGGGGGAGAGGTTGTTCCTTATAATCTTCCTGGCAGAGTCTCTCTGAAATGCTGCTGTGGAGAGGACAGAACTGGCTCCCTGGAGTAAAGAGCTATTGTTCTGTGCCTGGTAAATCCAGCTGATCTCCGGGTGCTGGGGGACGTGCGGGCTATTCACACTCCTTCTCGCCCTCCTCCCAATGGGAAGACCCATTGTCTTCTGTTCATTCCTTTCTCTTTTGCATTTTCTGTACTCCCCATGGTCTCTATATTTGATTTATTCATTTTCCTCTGACCTCCTGTACCCCCAAATTCCCCGTGTGCCCATCAGGATGGCCCTCTGGCAGGCTGGCTAAAGGGATGTCCACGCTCACATCCCTGCGAGTCCTGCCCTCGGCAGCGATGGAGCCGCAGGTAGAGCAGCAGTGCCCCATGGCCACACAACTGCCCTCCCTCTGCTGCAGAGACAGGGCAGCAAAAGGTTGGAAAATGTTCAAAAGATGTTAAATCAAGGTTCCTTCCGTTCAGCTGAAAGACTTTCTGGCTGTGAGCAGTTTCACTGTGTCCTTACTTGCACTGTACTTGGAGGAGGCAGCCGGACACGACCACTGAGGAGTGGAAAAATGAGGAGAGATTACTTTTTCAGGGAAGAAAAGTTGGTTTCTTTTATGTTCTGAACAGCTGCTGTGAAGGAAAAGATGTCTAATACAAACAGGGTGGAGAGGAGTGGATTTATATTGGAGCTTTTTGTGGGTGTTTAGAGCAATATTGGCGTATTTCCTGAAATTCTGTGCTCACCACAAAGCTGTGCCTTGGTGATGGTCCTGCGAGCAGCACTCACCCGTAGCTCCAGATCTGAGGAGGGATGAAGTGATAAGGGGAAAATGGAGAGAGGAAAGGAGATATGAAAGAGTTAACAGCTCAAAAGATCAAAATGTATTTGTACAATCAAGAGCAAAAGCCAGCACAAGGGAGACTCCTGTGAGTAATCCCAAACTCACACTGTTGCATTGCTGTGAAATGACTCCTGAACTCTTTGAAGGTCATGGCAGGTTGTTTCGCCAAAATATTTTCACTCTTCCACCTCTGTTGAGTGTGAGTTTTTAATACTCCAGAGTGCACAAGCGTGGAGTGTCCTTGTCAGCACCGGTGACACCGGGCACGTGGGGTGCTCATTGCAGGGATGGTGCTGGGCTGGAGCCTGGGGGTCCCTGAGGAATCACAGCACGGAGAGGGCAGAGGCTGCACAAGTGTTCCCAGGGTCCCCTCCAAGGGGCTGGTGCTCAGTGACACCCAGGCACTGCCGAAAGCTTTCCATCAGGGATGGCAGAACCAGCATAATGGGGGGCTGGACCTGCTGGGGACCCTCCTGCTCGTGGTACTGGGTAACTGCAGTTAATAATGTGGATTTTTAGCTTGTGAAGAAAATATTTCCATTTTCTAAGGTGAATTAAGCATTCTGATTTGCACAGAGCTTTGCTGTGACAACAGGGCCGTGCCTATTCCCATTCACTTGACCTTTGGGTGAAGTTTTGTTGTGTTCTCTATTTAGTGAATAGATATTTTCATGAATGGTGAGTCCACATGATATTCAATGGCTTTTGAAAAAAGAATCTGCTGTTATAAACAAAATAAAGTGACATCAGATCTCTTCCAAGGTAAATGATGCATGGCATCTTGCTGCTTAGACACTGTTTCATATTTTAAGACAGGGAACGTGGAGATTCCATCAACTCCCTGTCACATTTTCTGTTTCCTGCAGATGACAACACACTGCACGGGCCAGTTTTCCTGCAGGAGCCCAACAGCCTGATCTTCCCCTTGGATTCAGAAGAGAAGAAAGTGAGGCTGAGCTGTGAAGTGAAAGGAAATCCGAGACCAACCATCGGGTTTGTTGAAATTTTGGCTGTTCTTTAGCACTGTCCCCGCACTGCAGCAGCATCACCCAGAGCCTTCCTCCTGCCTGTGTCACTCCTGATGCCCCTGGAGCCTGGACAGTGCCCTCAGGCACAGGGGAGGGTGTTGGGGAGTCCCATGCAGGGCTAGGTTTTGATGGTCCTCCTGGGTCCCTTCCAGCTCAGGATATTCCATGATTCTGGAGCATTAGAAACAGAGGAAATCCACATCAGGAATTCACCATGTATCGCAATGCACTTGCAGAATTTGGACAAGAGCTCAGAAAGGTTATGAAGGGATAATATGAAGGGATAATAAATAGTCTTGGCTCTCAGATTAACCGTCCTTTTCCCTAAATGTGGACAAAGCTCTCGGTTCTTTTCAGCTTTAGTAAGTGCTTTGGGATCCTTGGAGGAAGATGCTGTCCTGCCACGCTGCTGCTGTAAATCACTGAGGCTGCTCTTTGCTCTCCTTTAGTGCCTCTCTCATTTTGCTCACCAAAGTAAATGCCACTCTGAAACCAATTAGAGTCACCAGAGCTCAGCCACTGGGCTGTCTTCTGCCACAACCAGCTTAATTCAAAACCCTCCACTTTGGAATGGTTTCTCTGCATGTCCTGGGGATGGAGATGTCCTGGGGATGGAGGTGCTGTGCCTGCATCCAGGGCTGCTGGGGCTGAGGGCAGCTCCGAGTGCTGCTGGGATTACTCAGTGCCCCACTTTGTGGCAACATCTGCTGAGAGTGAATTTAAATTTAAATTCGAAAACAAACAGCCAGCAAGTCAGGAGGGGGGGGAAGAAAACCCCTCGGTGGACTCGAGTGGTTTAGAGATCCTGTTTCAGGGACTTCCCCTTGCAAAATGATTAATTCCAAAGAGCAGCAGCACGAGCAACTACAGAAGCATTAATCATTTCAGAGACTGAAATGTGTGTCAAGGATATTGCTCTTTCAGTTAAATACTGGAATATTTCAATACTGCGCAGGAAATTTGCATTTTTGTGCCTTTTCAAAAAATTTTGAATAAGTAGTCAAAGACAGTCTAAATCTCTCTTTATTTACTTCACGCTGTAGTTTGAAATACCCCAGAGCATCCATTAATATCAGCAGAATGTAACTCTGGCATTTTGTGCTCTAGGTGGAAGTTAAATGGCACCAGTATCGACGTGGGGATGGATTTCCGCTACAGCCTGGTGGAAGGCAACCTGCTGATCAATAATCCCAATAAAAGCCAGGACACTGGAACATACCAGTGTGTAGCAACAAACCCCTTCGGAACCATTGTCAGCAGAGAAGCAAAGCTGCAGTTTGCCTGTAAGTAAGAAGGCAGGCTCTGTTCCCTCAGCAGCCTGGGAAACTGGGACATGTGTCTGCTTCCCTAACCTTTCCTCTTTGGTTATGGAGTGTCCTCTGAGCTGTTTGGGGAGTAGAGGAAGAGGGGAGATGTAACCAAGGAAGAGATGCTTTGCTTTATCATTCTTTAGCTAAAACTGTATGTAGCATACAGGGTAAAGTGTCTTTATTCTTGAGGAGGGGGCCATCTAGGAGAAGATCTGGCAAACAGGATCTCACCACTGATTTTTGCAGTCCTTGGAAAATTAAAGCCTCAAAATATTAGGAGCATACTCTGTCTAAGGAATAAATTCACAGGGATAGATTTCACAGGTCCTGTGCTTCAGTGCTCTCAGATAGGGCTGCTGTTTGGTAGCTCTGGGTGTAAAAGGCAAAACTGGCAGCCTTGTATTTATTTTGGGCTAAATCAGAGCTGCAGCTTCCTGTTGAGAATTAAGGATAAGAAAAGGCATGGATCTTGCTCTGAACGAGCATTATATGAAATTATGTAAAGCCATTTTGAGGATAAAGTTTGTGAGAGTGGGCAAATGATGACGCAGGGCCACGAGTCATCTTTTCTCTCGTGTAGTTGTGAAGGTGAAGGCAGAGAATAAATACAGGGGCTTATTCATCCATCATCTCTGCTCCCTGTGCTGTTATCCTGGGAGAGGGGTGCACAGAAGGAGCAGTAATTACAGCACGAGCTGCTCTGGAATCTCCTGGCAGGAGTTCAAGGCAGACCCTTCCCAGACACGGAGCTCTCGGTAATGGAGAGCTCTGCTTTCAGCACAGCATAATGAAAGGTGCTTGTGAGTGACTGGTAAGGGAAGCTGATGTGCTCCAGCTACAAAAATGAGAAGATAAAACTGCCAGTAAACCCCAGGTTCACACACTAAAGAGAGCTGGTTTGTACTGAGAAATAATCCAGAGGGGAAAGCGAGTCCTCTGTGTCCCTGGGTAGTTTCTAATGTATTACCTTTAGCTGGTGACCTGCTGCAGTTCTCCCGTGCCTGGAGGTGCCACCTCACTCTGGGTGGGCAATGCCCCCTCAGGACCATCCTCATCACTCCAGACTTCAGTATAGCAGGGTGGTTGCTTGTGGACACCATGCTGGGCTGATGCCCTGGAGATAAGTGTGTGGCAGAAGCTCTGCCTGAGGCACTGTGGCCACCACCAGCTGCCAGGGGAGCAGGGCAGCAGCACCCTCATGGTACCCCCCAGCAGGGACAGGCTGCTTGCCCAGCTCAGTCACTGAAGGACAAGATGGGGTACCAGGTTGCAGCTCCTCAAATGCTGGTCCTGCCCTTCAAAACTCAGGATATGGGACTAGAGAGGGTGGGGAGGCCCTGGCACAGGGTGCCCAAAGAAGTGTCCAAGGCCAGGTTGAACGGGGCATGGAGCAGCCTGGGCTGGTGGAAGGTGTCCCTGCCCATGGCAGGGGTGGCACTGGATGGGCTTTGAGGTCCCTTCCAACCCAAACCATCCTGTTATTCCATGATCCTGGTGCTGGCAATACAGTAGACACAGACCAGTTGAGTGGAAACACCTCATCTTCTCCCATATCTGCTTTGACTGGTTCCTAGATAAGAATTCAAACCCAAAGCTTGTTCTTTTCCAGTTAATGCAGTGATGGGGAACTTGGATGAATGTTTTGGGTTTGATTCCTAAGTTTTATTTTAGGCTCATAAACCAGCATAATCAGACTAGAAACATTTAGATTAAAGAAAGAAAAATGAGGGTTTCTCAAGGTGGGCATTGTGCTTTGACAAAAATGTAAGTCTTTTTGTCTTCTCTAGTCAAAGGAGTTGGAACCAGAATTAGCTGGATTATGAAGTACAGAGGGATTTAAGTTTTTTACAAAAGCTCTGCCTCTAAGAAAAAATAAAAATGGGCATCTGCAGCTTCACCCTTCATCTGAGAAATCCCTCATTTTCCATCCTGTGCTGTGGGTTTTGTTTTATCTCATTTTTCTCTCTGAGGAAAATTGCTGTTGGGACTGATGGCTGGGGGGTTGAGCTTGGTTTTCCCCCTCCTCTTAAGAGTTAAACTGTGAATTTTGGGGCATCAGTAATATGTGGTCCTTCTTCAAGGGCTGTGTTATCCTTCTGTAGCCTTTGCAGTGCAGATTAAACTGTGATCGAGCTATTCAGCCTCCCGTGCAGGTCAGGGAGGGTCAGCAATTTAATCCTTGAAATATGTATTTAGGTTACAAACTCATTATTATAAAAGTGCTAATATTTTCCCCCAATACTTCCTTTGTGATAGGTCATTTACATTTCAAATTTGTCCTTTTTTCTTTTTCCTTTTCCCTGTTTTTCTTCACCCCTTTTTTCTTCCTCCTTTTTTCCTTTCCCCTCTTTTTTTTTCTCACCCCTTTTTTTCTTCCCTCCTTTTTTCCTTCTCCTTTTTTTCATTCCCTTCTTTTATTTTTTTCCCAGTGCTAGTTGTCTCTGAAATGAAACATATTTTCAAAAGTGAGGAATCTGCTGTGCTGCAGTAACAGAACATGGATTAATGATACCCTAAGCCCTGTGCTTACAGCAACACAGGCTTTCAGAAAATAAAGCCTTAAACTCTTGAGTATGGATCTAATAATGGCTTTTCCAAAATGATATACGAAAACACAGCTGAACAAGATTAAATTATGTGCTTTTTATTTTAGGGGTTGGGGCTTAGCTTGACAATTTTATTCACTGTGCTGTAGTTTCTGTTTGGAAATAACACTGGAATCAATAAGGAGTTATGGCTGGGAAGGAGCACACTTTGGAGATGAACCCACCCCTTCAGACATATGATTAAAGTTGTTTACCATGGCCTGGATCCTGCTTCCCTTTCAGGGGAAGATAAAACTCCCATTGATTTTTGGTGGCACCAGAGCTGGCCCACAGCCCTAGGGAAGGGCTGCATTTGTGGGGTGTCCTGCCTGCTCAGCTCCCAATCCCTCGGGCAGGACTCTGGCTGAGGCAGGAGAGCTCAGGACAGGGATGAGAGGCTGGGGGTCTGTGCCAAATTATTTCTACTGACTGTAAAATAACAATAAAAATGGAACAGCAGCACACACAGAGGCTGAAGTTGGTTGGATGCTCTCTACAAGTGCCTGGAAGGAGGTTGTGGCAAGGTGGAGGCCAGTCTCTTCCCAGAGTGAGAGGGCAAGAGGAAACAGCCTCAGGTTGTGCCAGGGGTGGCTCAGGCTGGACATCAGGAAAAATGTCATCACTGAAAACATGGCTGAGCACTGGAACAGGCTGCTCAGGGAGCCACCATCCCTGGAAGTGTTCAGAGAGGGAGTAGATAAGGGGCTTTGTGATATGGTTTAGTGTACCTGGTGGTGTTTGGGTGAGGGCTGGCCTTGGTGATTTCATGGCTATGGAGCTGTGGGCATAAATTACAGGTTGGAAAAGACCTCCGAGATCATCAAGTCCTGGGAAAGGCTTTATCAGTGCCCACCCTGAGAGCAGCTCATCAGGCTGCTCTGCACAGCACTTGCAGCCCCTTTTCAGGGGGTTATGTCACACACACTTCATTAACAGGATTCATTTCATAGAAGGGTTTTCTTGCAAAAATAATCGATGCACATGAATTAGCAGCAGGGGCTCAGCACTGCACAGGGTGGCAAAAATACAGTAATAACGTGGCTGCAATGTGAATACCTTGGGGCTTGGACCTCCCATCCCCAAATCACTTCACTGGGATGGTAGAAAAAGAAAATTACTCCCAAAATCCTACTGAAAAGGGTTTGTTGGTATTTTTTTTTTTTCAATATTCCCATTGCTGGAATGATTCCTGTTATATCTTTTACCCCAGCAAGTGCCATAATTTTCACTGTTAGTTGCTAAGAAACACATTATAATTGCTGCTCAGACTGTTGTACCCTCATTGCCCTGAAGTGAATTCACTTTCTTTTTCTGAGATTGAATGGTCAATTAAGTCATTTTTTTCAAGGACAATTAATAAGGAAAACATTGGGGGGGACCCACAATAGTCCAAACAAACAAGTGCACCAACAGTCCCATGGATTGATCCGTGGAGCTTGGCTGATTGAGGAGTTCAGGATGCAAATGAAAGTGGTTTTGCAGGGATTACAAATATCTGAGGGTTGAGAAAAGAGGATGTGTTTAAACCCCCTGGGAACTAAGGAGGCAGAGGGTTTGGGTTGGTTTCCAGGAGTCAGAGTGTGGCTGGGATGGTGGGGGTGTGTGGCTCTGCTCATCCCATCCATCCCCCGAGCTTGTCCTCTTTGGGAGGGTTATTATATCAGGGTTTTCCTTGTGAAGAGCAAAAACCCAGTTCCTCACATTTTCCTGGCTCTTTCCTTGTTGTGATCTCTGTGAGAGCACTTGTGAAAATTCCCTGTGGAGTACAGGGAGGGGAGTTTTCAGGATTCTGGTGGGATCTGCTGCCCTGCACTAAGATGGGCAGGGACATGCCCCATGGCCACATCCCCATGTGCATCCCTGGGCTCCAAGGTTTCCACCCCAATGTTGAAATACAGCACTCAGCTGTACCTTGTCCAGATACCCCTTCTGCTGTTTCAGAGCCTGGGCTTCAGATCCACAGCTTTTCCCAGGGATTAATTCACTTTTTCCTGGTATTTTCATCAGCTTTGCCTCCCACGTGTATGGTCACAGTGGAGAGATAACACTCCCAGGAAGCAACTGCAGTTTGCTTAGACCCAGGGACCACAAATATGCCTTAAATAGTTTCATTTTCTTAGTTTTCCTTACATCTTCAGAATCTGCTTTTCTTAACATGGCCCAATTTCCCGTACACACCCCAAAATCTCTTGGGTTTTTTTTCCCCCATTGAATCCTTTTGGAGCCTTTGCACATCCAGGCTGGGCAGAGGTTTTGTTGTGGTGGCTTTGTGGCAGCAACCTGAAACTCTGCAAATGAACATTATTATGGGGCTTGAATTCTTGAATTATTGTGCAGTCCTGCCAGTGCAGAGGCCTCATCTCCCCAGGGTCCCCCATTCCCACTGGGGTGTCCCAGCCATCCCCCTTTTCCTCCATGAGCAGTCAGGGCACAGCCTGTTTGTGGTGTCCCCAGTTCTGCAAAGAGAATGTTAACATTGTCTAGGCTCTCAGAAAAGATTTGGGGTGTATTATAACAAATTTGGCTCAAGAGTGTGGTTTCCTGCATGTGTGTAAATCCCCTCATTCCTCCTCTAGTGCCTTTTAAAGGAAAAATGCCATTTATATCAATGCCAGACCTGCTGGTCTTACCCAAAATCAGCCCCTGCAGCAGTTTGGCTCCCCAGCACTGGGCTGGCTGTGACCTTAACAAGGGACTAAGCATTTTTACAAGCAATTTATTTGCATTTCCCCCCATGAAGGTGTTTCCCAGTGTTTCTCCTTTGGTGAAATGCTACCTCAGCCGTGCCCAGTGCTCTCCTCAGTGTCAGAGAAGCAGCTCCCAACCTCTGCTCCTCCAGCCCAGGCTCCAATGGGTGGAAAACTAGGCTAAGCCTCCTGTAAGCTCCTTTTTTCCCTTTCTTTTCCTTTTTTTTTTTTTTTTTTGATGAATAGGACCAACAGGGACTGTGCAGCAGAGGATACATCTATAACCTACTTTACTTTCATCTGGTGTGGAAGGACCCTGAACTCCGAAGTGTAGGATTTATACCTGCCTTGTTTCCCCTCCCAGGGTTATAAATAAGCTGAATATATTATTACTTAAAGCAGTGGCAGGGAATTTGTAAATAATCAGCACCCCTTGTCCCAAAGCTGGTAACCTTGGGAGCCTGCAGTGTTATTTAGGAGGTGGGTTTGGTTTAGATCATGCAGAAAGAGCTCTGGAGAGGGCAGGGGGTGGGAGAGCTGAGGATCACAGGTCAGTCACACCACCAGCTTCTCTTCTAGTTTATGAATTTAAGGAGCACAAGGCCCAGGCTTGACATTTTTCCCCGTCTCTCTCCATAATTATTCACTTTGCTTTTAATATGTAAAATAAAATATATTAAAAATACATGTATTTATTATATCTGGTACGAAGGTGCAGCAGGGCAGGAGCCAGTGGGGACGTGTGAGGTCTGTGCAGTGTTAGTGCTCTGATGTGACATGAGATGAGCAGCATCCCCTGTGCCAACACCCCTTCTGCTCTCTGGCTATTGCAGAGTCATCTGGGCTGCAACAGTGTGTAAATAACACTGGGGGTTTTTCTAGGGAAATAGAGAAAACTTCTGAGAGTGAAATAACCCCATTTGAGTCACCCCAAGGGGAAATGTCTGCCCGGATTTTCTAGATTAAAGTAATAAAATTTTCAGAGTCCTCAGCATTTTGTCTCAGGCAGAGGAGCAGCTTCAAAACAAATGTTTGAAATATTTCCTATAGAAAAAAGGCAAAGAGGCAGCTTTTATGAAATGGGACATGAAGTCAGGGAGGATTTTTTTTTCTCTTTTTTTCCTCTTTTTTTATTCAGTAACATCCTAGAGAAGAGTGGTTTGATTTTGAAAGAAGACAGTGGGTGCCTTGCAGGTATTGCTTCAAACTCCTGTTTCCCCATAAAATTAGTGGCAGGCAGGAAGGCAGAAGAGCACTGGGGGTGCCTTGTGGTGTGTTTGGAAGCCAAGATCAAATCCCAACAAGGGGCTGAGGATGCAGAGTGGCAGAGGGAGCTGCCCTGGTGGGGATAAGCAGCTCCTGCTTGGTGGGGTGGAGGAAGGAGAAGGCAGTCCAAGCACGGAGTGAGGATCTGTGACACCCATGGCTGTGTGTTGGACGGTGAAACTGGTAACACTGGAGCAAAAGCCTTCTTTGGGATGCAGGGTAAAAGCCTGAGGAGGGATTTTGGCCATCTGGATAGACAGAGCACTGTCTTCACAGGTGGAGGTCAGAAAGACCTGGGAAGGTTAAAACTGTTCCAGCAGGAGAACCCAGACAGGGACATCCACAGGTGAGAGATGGGAGTGGGAAAGATGCACAGGCAGTGCCTGCTTTAATGCCCACAGTCATGAAGTCGAGCAGGGACGCTGGGTGGGGGAATGGCAAGATGTTGGCCTCTAAAACTTCTTTTCCCCCTTTTATTTAGCAGTGAAGTAGAAATCCCAGTGAAATTTCTGTTCTAAAGGTCAAATTCGAAAGTTTTCATCCCCAAACTTGTAAACTATTTCTCAAATCAGTGACTCTCGAAATTATTCATTAGAACCCCAGCTCTTAAACTAAAATTCTATTAAGCTCTGCATCAAAGGGGTTTTATTCTGAACCGCCCAGCCCGCTGTGTAGTCTCGACACAACAGCAAGGGCATGGGCTGAGCAACTTAATCCCTGTGCACTGGTGAGAGGGGTGACATAAACCCTGCTTTTAAAAAGCCAGGTTTTATGGAGGCAGCGTTGAGAGATGGTGGAGACATAAATGTCAGGAGGCAAACCTTGCTGAGTGTTGTGAGAGCCCAAAGCTCTGGTGCTGTCCAGGGTGCCAGTTGTCAGGGAAGGTGCTTTCAGCCCTCCTGCCATGCACAGGCCAGGACTCCTTCAGAGCAATGCCCTCTGATGAGTGCAGCTCATTGAGGGGCACTGGGGTCCCCTCTCCAAGCTTGCTTTGGGGGTATATTAGCACAGTTTGTGGTCTGCAGCCAGTGAAGTCGTGCTATTCCATGGGCAGCGAGGCAAATGTGTCCTCTCTCCATCTGGTTGTGTGTTTTGTCCAGGACACGAGAGTATGATCTGTTGTGTGTGCAGAGTTATGCAAATGTGATGGAACCATTTGGAGGAGGGCACACAAACTGTGTCTGAGTGGAAGGCTCTTTACTCAGTCTGAACCACGATGATTTGGCCAGTCCTTCTGGTCAGCTTTTTTGGGTTCAATGAGCTTTTCATTCCCAGCCTAATCAGATTCCCTCGAGATAAGTCATGTGGTCTTTATTAAAAAGGATAATCTCATTGACTTCAATTCAAGGACTGGATATGACCTTAAACATCACTCTGAATTTTAGATTGCTGAGTTTATCTTAAAATTGTAAATGGGTTATGAGAAAGCAAAGCCCATTATGATCTGTAAATGTCTTTTAAGTCTTGCTTGAAAATTGGCTTTAGGTGTCTTGGCTGTACCTGGGTACCAAAGGGGACTGGGCATTTCACATGTAAAACGGGGTCATTCCCCCTTATCTAGATCATTGCTTCCTATTGTATGGGTGCTTCCAAGTGCATTTAATATGTGTAATAAAGGTGGTGTTTTGTCCACTACAGAATACCTAAAATTGCCAGTGAACAAGTTCTAGCTTTCTAATTTGTCAGTTCTTAAATGACCAGATTAATTTGTGACCATTCAATTTTCTTATATCCAAAGAACAACCAAGTCTCATGGGTGAAATAGAAACACCACCACCCTATAAAATAAAGAATAAAGGGGGTAAAGAATTCCCTAAATGCTGATGCAGGGATTTTTAGATCATCAGTGAAGTGTGTCGCAGCCAAAGGGTTATTTTCAGTAGTCAGAATGGCCCTGAGGTGGAATGCACAGTATCCAGGGAGTGCTGATTCCCAGGAACTCCACCCTTGGCTGCACGGAGTATCACCTACCCTTTCCCTTCCTCTGCTGCTCCTGGACCTAAACTATGTGATTCCTCTGTCAAGGTTCATTGGCTAGCTCCTTCTGTAGGAATAATGATCTATGGGAAGATCCTGATAGCCAGAGAGATACAGGGCTTCTGCTTTAGAGGCTCCTTGCTGTTAACATTGACTCACATAGTGATATCACTGATGTGTTATCAAATTGCCTTCACAGAAGTCTCTAGAGACAGACTTGTAAGTCAAACACAGGGGAAAAGCCACTAACATTTTCATTTCTCCAAGCCTGAATATTAGTCATGTTCTTATTTGGAAATTCAAATGCAGCGATGTATAAAGAATGATTGATGTGTGTATGTTTTTGTTGGAATTTAGTAGGAGAAGTAGTTTCAGATGAGTTAAACAAGAATAATGGGTGCAAATAGCACTGACACTGCTTTTTTAATCATTAGGAAAAAAACCCTTAATTGCAATTGTAGTGACAAAAGGCTGCTGGTGGAGTGTGAGTTTCTGACAGTGTGTCATTCAAGGCAGTACAGCAGTGCTGCTTCTGCATGACACAGTCACAGAAAGTGGCTTTCTAAAGGACAGGCAGACACCTGTCACCACCAATTGGGATCATTTACTCCTCGTGTAATTTTCTGTCATCTTTTTTGGTGGTTTTTAGCAGTTCTGAAACAGCCCTGATGCATAGAGGGGGTCTCCTAATTTCAGAACCGGCATAACCACGAAGCATTTTGGGTACTAAAAACACTCGGGGGTGAAAAAACTGAAAGCAGCCCTTGGGAACCCTCCTCTGGCAAACCAAAGGCAGCAAAACAGAGCTCAGCTTCCAGAAAAAACTGGGATCCCTGGCAAATCCCCACTGCCCTGAGACCCTCAGGCTCTGTGTCCCCGTGGGGTGGAGCAGCTCAGCTGGCGCTGTGGTGGAGCAAAGAGTGGGAGCCTCGTGGGCTCGTGTCCCTGCTCTGCTTGGGGACATGTCCTGCCCCTGGAGCAGTCACTGGGTGTAAATACTGAAAGCAGAGAGCAGATATTCCACTGTCCCCAGCAGTGGGAGGGTGAGCTGCTGTCAGTGTTTGCTCACTCGGGTTCGATGTCATCTATGAGGTATTTCTTTAAAACTTCAAATTCCACAATTTGCCAGTAGTCCCTTAGAAAAAGAGTGATTGAATTTCATAAAATACACACCCAAGTAGGTCCTAATAAAGGGTAAAAGGCTTACAGCTCTTTTGTTTTGCTTAGAAGCAAATCTTCTTTGCTATAAAAGCTGATTCTTTTACTCAAAACTTGGGGAAATTTTTCACTTCTTTAGACAAAGCCGGATAATTGTTATTGTGAAAAGCCATATGGTTTTGATTAAAGTTTCCAAATGCCATTTACTGAGACAAACTACCCAGTCTTGAGGGCCTTTGGATCCTTTCAGATTGCTTAAGCTTTTATTAAAGCCCACATGAGGTTTGGGAAGGAGGTCATTTCATACAATGCTGTCCCCCAGGTGAAGGGATGGGGGTTGGCAGCTGCTCCTGCTGCCACCCCTGGGCTTTGGGGTGGTTTGGGGAGTGAGCATCTGTGCCAGGCTGGCATCACCCCCTGGGACCTGCAGAAAGAAGTTGCATCCCTGAGCATCAGGGCTGAGCTTTAATGGACACAAAGATCTCAGAATGGCAGCAAAGACACTGCAGTCCCCACACAGGGCTGGGTGTCGGGGTGTGTATTGCACTCCAGTGCCTTTTGGCACCAGATGTCAAGTTGTAGTGCAAATATTGGCTAATTAAGCTGCTTTTGAGAGACACAGTTGAAGGGCTTGTCCTTAGAGATGTGCAAACTTTGTCAGCGAGAACTGAAGTGACTTTCCCAAAGTGGAGCAGCTGCTTTTAAACACATCCAACTTCAAGGAAATCACACACTCACTTTATGCTTATGTGGCTCTCTTCAGGTGGGCTGAGAATTGGTACTAGGGAGAAGTTGTTTACAAGGCATCTTCAGTCGTTCATGAATAAGACAGTAGCCTGTCAGTGCTCCTGTTACACCTCCCTGTTGTATTCTCCTCTGGGCCCTGAGATCAGTGCTAATTGCACCCTCCTGTAATGCTGGGGTTATTGGAGCTCAAAGAAGATTTCCCATGTTCTCTGGAGTCACTGGCTTGGCTCTGGGTGCTCCCAAGAAGCTTTGGCAGGACATTGACCTCCTGAGCTGAAAGTGTTAATGTTTTCTTCCTCTGTGCTTCCCCTTAATCTGCTGGGTTTATGAGTGAGTTTGTTGGGGGGGTTTATTTTCCAATAAAGACAAAAAACCCTCATATCCTAATTCAGGGTCTTTGGGCTTAGGGGCAAAGCAAAGTGGATCTTAATGCTGTCGTTAGGGCAGGCACGCAGAGCCAAGGCATTCATTCACACATAACTCAGCATTCTGCAGTGCTGAGTGTTATTTTTCCTCCTTTTGCTGTCCCATTGATTTTTAATGTCAAAAGTACAGAGGATCATTTCTTACCTACTCCTGGGCAGGGCTGCAGAGGCACCAGAGAGCTGTTTCCCCTGGAGGAAGACAACAAACCTAAGGAAAGGAGAAATAGGCTGGTGCTTCTGCATTGAAGCATCGGGGTGGGTGGGTGTCAGTGAGTGGGGTTAACTTTTGGTCAGGTCTTACCTCCATGTCTGGGCAATTCAGTGGTGCAAAATTTCAGGGCAATGTTCTGCACCCACTGGAGCAGGATTTTGTAGGAAAGGCTTTTGCCTGCTTTGCACAGCATGGGAAAGCAGAGGAGAACCTCTGCAACCTCCCCATCTCTAATCTGTGCACTTTGTAACCATTCAACACTGGGATTGTTCCTCATTTCCTGGCAAACATTGCAAGGTGGTGTCTAAATGAAGCTTCTTGCTAATAAAATCTTAATTATGTTGGGTTTAGTTCCAGTTATTATTTAGGTGTTGCGAAAATAAATCTGTGGGTTTTAGGATGCACGAGCATAATCAGCCTAATGGCTTTGATGAGACATCAGCCTTTCTTATAATTATCTTAATCTTGTTATTTTACTCAGAGCCAGATTTTAAGCAATTCATGAGGCTTTTCAGAACTGACAGTGACTTCCAGAGCCTGATGGTTTGCACTGTGAGCAGTGGTGGTGAAGGCTCTGCTTCATGTGCTGCCTCCCTTGATTTTGGCCATTCTTCCAGCATTTCCTAGTTGCTCACCCAAGCAGAGATTCTTTTCCTGGTAGCAGTGCTTTTCTTGTCAATATTGATGTAAAAACCGTTTCCTAATACCACGTTTATTCCTCCAGGCATTGTTTTGGCTTCAGGCTGTTGCTGCTGCTGCTGCTGTTCTCAGGGAGGATGGGATCCAGCCTTGTGCCTGTATGCAGTCAAAAGACATTAAAATCTACGGGCTGGCAGGTGGCCAGGGCGATGTTGTAGTGGCTCCTGTAAAATGCAAAAAGATCCTGTCAATTTTATAGAATTCAGGAACGAAAAATTACAATATTTTCATTAATAATGGGGTTTCTTCTGTTTTCCTTCTGTCCTAAGCCTAAACCAGGCAGAAGGACAAAGACAATCACAAAGCAAAATTAAAGACTCTGACTTGAGAGTGGGAAACTGCAGGGTTTGGACTAGCTTCGTATTGACAAATAAGGCATTGGAGTGCAGCAGGCTTTGTAAACCCTCTCAATATTTATCCCCTAAAATGCAAATGAAAACACTTAATATAATAATTATGTGACGTGCAGTGGAAGGTCTGGCAGAGCTGTGCTGGAACTCCTGTGGTGACTGTGACAAATGGTTTACTCACGACTCCCACTGTACCTTCCTTTTGTCTGGGTTTTGTTTGGAATTTGGCTTTGGCAGGAAAGCTCCATAAAAGTTTCTTTCCTAAAACGGGAAATGAAGTGGTGACAACCTCTGATTTTATTTATTTATTTGTTTTTAAAATGCGTGCGCAGAAAACCTTTTTAAGAGGGAATAAAACTCCAATTTTCATCCTTGTAACGTTATAATGATGTTCCTCCCAGTTCCTGCTGATAAATATTTATCACCTCTGCGTTTCCTCTGGTTCCCAACAGCACTGACAAGAGGTTTGCAGTCGCCAAACCAAGGCTCAGCTACACTGAGGACAGGCAGAAATGAAAATTGAAATGCAGGGGGCTGTTAAAGATCAAAGGCTGCCCAAGTGATTCTGTGTCTTGGTGCTCACAGAGTCACCTCCTCACTCAGAGCAAGTTGCTTGGATTCAGTGGGCAAGGAGAGGAGAGGGACTTGTATTTTTGCAGTGCCCAGGCCCCACAGAGAGAAAAAGGGAGAGGGGGAAGCAGGGATTGAATTGAATTAAAGAGCTGTGTGGGCAACACAGAGCTGTTATGGGAGAGGAAGGGTCTCCACACATGGGTTGAGGGCATCAGTAACAAGCTCTTAAAGGGAACAGGCTGGGTTATGATGGAATTGGTCATTTAGGGCAGTAATTCTCCATAAGCTCATAAAACACAGCTCTGCCAGCATTACAGGTGCTGGAGGTTTCTCTAGGCTTGACTTCTGCTGTGGCTAAATCAGCACCTTTGCCCCTCACCAGCCTGTGGAGGCTTTTGCTGATCCTTTTGGTGGTTCTGATGCTCCTCAGCCTCCAGCTGCCCCCCTTCCATCCACCCTGGTCCCACCCACCCACCTTCCAAGCTGATGTTCACTTTATTTCTGCACCACCCAGCAAAGTCCTGAGGAAGCTTTCGTGCCTCTCACGAGGAGAAGCCATGAATGACCCTTTGCCTGAGCTCTCTCTCTCTTGGCAGATCTTGAGAACTTCAAGACCAGGACGAGGAGCACGGTGTCAGTGCGCCAGGGCCAGGGCATGGTGCTGCTGTGTGGACCCCCACCCCATTCTGGAGGTAAAGCACTTTGCTTCTCGTTGACATGAAGGAAATTTGCAAACTTCTGCTTCAAGTTCTCTTGTGTTGTCCAGATTCTCAGTGTATTTATTTATATATTATTGCACCTTTTGCTGTGCTTAAAATCTTCAGACAATTTGCCATCCCTGGAGGGATTCAAACACCGTGTGGATGTGGCACTTGGGGACATGGTTGAATGGTGGCCTGGAATTGCTGGGTTAATGGTCTGATGCCATGATCTGAAAGGTCTAAATGACCCTATGATTGATTTTATGTAGCAAGTCCTTTGGTGCCGTTTGCTTCAAAGAACCTGCTACAAATGCTTAGAAAACTCAAAACGATTCTTTCAGCTTAGCAGAGATTTATTTATTTCAAATGTGCCAGCCCAGGCTCGGGGCTGACTTCCTGAACACGTGTGCTACACTGGTGCATTGATAGAAAAGCACTGTGTGGGAGAGGGAGAGATTCCCCCACCAATTCCTGCTGGATGCCACCTGGGGCATGGCCAGTGTGTTGTGCCAGTAACCACCACGAGCAGCAACCAGCCCTGGAGCTGCCCCTTTCATCAGGGGCTTGTTTGGTCCATCAGGACCAGTGGTCATCATTCCACAGATCTGTGTCCCTTTTAAAGAAATTTGCAGTCCTGCTTTGAAATGTGTCTGTGCTCATCAGCTGGATGGAGATTGCACTGGCTGGGGGTAGGCTGAGCTTATTGCTCAGACAGGAGGAGCCAGGGGCTTTAGGAGCTGCTCTGCCCACACGTGAGCAGCTCCAGAGCTGCCCAGGACTCTGTTCAGCTGGGCCCTTTGCCACTTTGCAGAACTGGGCTCAGGGGGACACCAGTGGCCATGTGGTGCTGCCTGCTATTGCTCCATAGCCCAGGAGCCTGCTGTGTCCTACAGGGACATGGACAGTGCATGGACAGAGCAGGAATTATACACTTTTGTCTTTGTCTCCGTGAGACAAACTGTGAGAGGTTTGTGTTTTGCCACAAGAAACCTTTGCAGCATGAGCACCTTGTGTGGCTGGTGGTGGTGTGAGCAGGGAGGAGATTGTCCAGGTGATTCAAAAGGTTTGGTCTGGGTTTGTTTAGTGATGACCCAAAATAAATTCCAGAAAGGTGCTGCCATTACTTCCAGTTTGGGTTCAGGGTGTGGGGAAGTGTCTTGTGCCGAGCAGGAGGTGAGAGCAGTTCTGGTGCCCAGAGAGGCAGAAAACTCAAGGGTAATTATTTCCCTCAGTCATCTGTGTGAGAGATGACTGCCCACATGACCACCATCCATGACCTGCTCTACTGCAGCTAGAAAATTATCTCTAATTGTAGCCAGCTCCACAATTAGTCTGAACTGATGCTATTACAGTGTTGTAACTGAGCTGGCCTGGAGTTGTGCCAGTTGTTGTTTTGTGGTTTGCATAGAAAGAATTTAATGGACACTCACATCGGGTCCAGTTAATTCAAACCAAGACCTTTGTTCTGCTGGAATTAATCTGCTCTGGGGCAATATTTTCTTTTACTATTCCTTCCTGCCAAGGTTAGAAATAAGGATGAGTTTGAAAAGTCCCAAGTGCAGGATTAATTCTTTCCAGCCATCGTGGCGTTTCCATGAGCCACCTGCACATCTCCTGGAGCAGCAGAAGCTCTTTGGTGTGTTCAAACTCCCCCAGCCACAAGGTGCTGAGGGCAGGCTGAGCAGGGAGTATCAGATATCCCTGGGAGCAGCTGCTCCTGGGAAAGCACCGTGTTCCAGGGGCAGGCTCTGGCCCCGCAGTGTTGGCAAAGCAGAGCTGGAGGGATCAGTTCCCCCCAGCCCCCTGGTATAACATTGCAAGTGTTTAATGTTGTAGAGCAACAGGAAAGATGTCCAGCTCGGGGGGGAAAGATAATCCTTGTCGTTGAAAGGGCGAGGTAAGGTGGAGAAAATGCAGTTGCTTATTTTAGAATTGATTAGGGCAGCAAACCTGACTTCAGCATCCTTGCAAAAAGTGCCCTGGTGGCATTAATGACCGATGCTGCAGCATGGGGCTATCTGGGAAAACACACTTTTATATTCTCATTGTCATTTTTAACTTTAGTTTCATGTGTGCATTGAAAATGAAATGCTTTAAAAAAGTTAAAAAGTGTTCCATCTGAGGGGAAATTACTGTTGCTTCACTGATGAGGGTGTTCACTGGAAGAGTGTCTTCTGGTGGGATGTTTTGGTAAGCAGCACAATGATGGGATGGCCTCCTGTGATCCAGCGTGTGCTCAGTGCTGGAGCTTTGGGAGATAAATGTTCCTCTGGAGCTCAGGAAGTCGCTGAGCTGGAAACCAGGATGAATGCAAATGAAACATTTGCTCCTGTCGTGTTCTCTGCTCTTGCAGCAGCGATGCTCGAGCCCTCGAGGCCAGTCCTGCTGTATTTATGACTCCTTGTCTGTTAGAAGTTTCACTTCTTTTCCCTTCCTTTTTGTGCCTTTATTCTGCTCTAAAGGATTTGCAGAACCCTACCTGGGTTGTTCCATTATCCTGAGATAATTACCCTGTGTGTGAAGGGTGTTCCCTCATTATTCCCACTGTTCCTTTAATCCAAAGCCTGTGGATGGTCCTGTGTGGACCATCCTACCTGTGAAGCTCTACAGAAGAAATAATGTGAGAGTAAACATTGCTCTGGGAAGGTGGCACTGAGGGCTGTGGAACAGCACCATGAGCAGTTCTGGTATTTAAGTGGACAAGAGAAAACAGGCAAAAATCCTAAAAGTGGGAGTGTAGCTAAAATTTGGCTTTGATTTTGATGGAGAACACAAGGGGCCTCATTGGAGCCACTGGCCACTTCCACAGCATTAACTGGGCAGTCCCCAGTAACTGAGCTACAATAATGGGTTTGGGCCTGGGAGAACATCAAAACATCTCCATGACTTTTTTGTGGGGACTCGTTAAGGTATCTCAGCGTGTCTTAGAATTTGGATACCACAAAACAAAGTTCTACTGCTTTATATGTTCAAATCCCTGCTAGATCAGCCATAGAATCCCAGGATGGTTTGGGTTGGGAGGACCTTAAAGCCCATCCAGTGCCACCCCCTGCCATGGCAGGGACACCTTCCACCAGCCCAGAGTGCTCCAAGCCCCGTCCAACCTGGCCTGGGACACTTCCAGGGATCCAGGGGCAGCCCCAGCTTCTCTGGGCACCCTG
>JAWWEW010000023.1:2030678-2059719 GCA_035583185.1 Anabacerthia variegaticeps | reverse complement strand
CAGCTTCTCTGGGCACCCTGTGCCAGGGCCTGGGGGGCATTACCAGCCAAAAGCAAAAAAGCCCAACCAAAACTGCGTTTGTTTTTTCCCAAGTGTTCCTTTCTGGTTTATTTTTAAGCCATTTAGACACCATTAACCCTTTCAAAATGTAAAACAGTGTTTAAGTTAAGCTATTGGTGCAAATGTTTTCCTTCTGAGAGGAGCTTGAGCTTTGCAGGGGGAAATAGTTTACCTTTGCTGTTTGCTCTTTTCAGTGTTGTTAATCACATTTGGCGAGATACATTTCTTGTTGAGATAAACTTGATTGAAACAAACAAACAAAAAGCTCCAAAAACCAAAGCAAACACTCGCTTGTGTTTCTCAGGGCTCTGAGTTGTGTTCCAAAGGGGGTTTGCCTGGGAAGTATTTGGAGGTCACTGTCCTTTTAACTTTATCTCCACATTTTAAGACAGAATATTCTTTTGAGCCAAATAGTTCTTTTCATTTAAGTTTGTGGGAACTGAGTAATTTAGCTGCCACTTTTCCTAGATTTATTTGATAGTCAGGGCAGGGTTGTTAATATTTTAACAACTATAGTTTTCAAATTCCCTCTAACATCCCTGGCATTTCATTAGGAGTCCAGAGGCTAAAAAAATGCAGTCCTGGACAGTATTTAGTGCCACTTGCCAGGCTGGTAGCACAGCCATCCTCATGCAGAACAGGGCTGTCTGTAAATCCTTCCCCTTTTCTTCTTTGGGGAGATAAACGAACTTGTCTTTTAGGGTTTTTTTACTCGCCTTCCTATGAATCTCCCTTGGCTCATCTTTAGGAAGATCTATGACATTTGCCTTCCAGCCCTCGTGGGAAACCCTGTGGAAAGGGAGGTTTCTGAGTGCTGGGAGAAATGGTGACTGTGCACAGGGAATGGGTGAAAAGCAGCTCTCAGTTACTGCCTTGTTTGAATTTTGTGTTCCCTTTGCAATCCCTGGAGGTAGCTCCTATTCTTGGATCTCACTCTCCACATCTGGAGCGTATTTGTTCTCACTCCTAATTTATCTCACTAATCTGTGCAAGAAACACATCAGCTGGTGGCTTTTTTTAGATAACAAAGTGCTTTGATGTGCAGATGGAAATGTCCTGATGTTTCTACAGGACGTGTCTTCTCCTGGCCACCTGCAAAGGGCCTCTCACAGAGTTCCTGGTGACCCTGCACTGAAGGTCCCCAACGTGATTTCCAGCCCTGGCCCTCAGTTCCTGGACCCTTTGTTGCTCTGCTCCTTGCTGGGAGTCAGACAACCTTCCTGGGCATCTTGGAGCATTTCTGCTGGAGGCAACAAAGGCAGGATTTAAGGAAAATCAGTTTTCTGTCTCTTTGCAGAGCCCATGTTCTCCATGCACTTGTAAAATTCCATCTGCCCGAAGAGGAGGAGATTCATTAAGGCTCAGTTGTTCCCATAACTCTTTCCTATCTGGTGGCATCACTCCTGTTGGAAACACAGCCGTGGAGTCTGGGAGCTGAAATGTTGACAGAGAATTATTCTCACATCTTTTCACATAATGGATGTGTTCAGGTTTTCTCATTCTCTCCTGCCTTTTTTTTTTCCCTCCCGGTATCTGGGAGAAGTTTTAGTTCTGTTGCACAGCTTAATCAAGTAGAACTAACTAAATTTTAGCATTTGACAGCAGAGATGGCAATTCTGATTCCATCTCAATCTCAGCCTTTCATGCTGTATAGTTGGTAGTGAAGTGTGGACACCAGACATGTTTTCAGAAAGCACTTTACTGATTACAGTGATGCTAAAACCACTTCTGGGCTCTGCAGAGAAATGATTAGTGTGTATTTACTTGTCTGGTCACTTTTTCACTGCTTGTATTTTTATTTTTTTTTTCAAAGTGATGATGGACACTTCATGGGCTGCAAACAGTGGGAATGTTTGGGCTCCGAGTGTGGCTGATGGCCTTTAGTGTGACAAAAGGGTTGGGGGGGTTGTCTTGTCAAAACTCTGTCACCCAAATCATGTTTTGTGCTCCCTGGTGTTTATACAGCACAGGGCAAGAGGAGGGGGAGGACCTGGGCAGACTAACTGGGTCAGGGCAGAAGGAAAAAGGCAATTCTCAGGCATTTTTATCCCCCCAGAGGGTCGGTGTGTGGGGCTCTCACCCTGAGCAGGGCGTGCTGTGGAACTGGGCTCCCTTCAGTGGCTGGCACCTCTTTGTGCCCCTTTCCTCCCTGCCCACCCTGCAGCACCAGTTTTGCAGTTATTGCTCTCTGTTCTCCAAAAACTGTCACGCTGCCTTTCCCTTTGTCGCCTATGAAGAATTAAGACATGATAACTGAATGATTAGAGCCGTTGTTGTAACAATGGGAATGAAGGTTTGTAATCCCCTCCACTGGAGTCCTTACGGTCACCGTGAAGCAAAGGCTGTGCTAAAACTCTGCCAAACACTCAATCTCATGAGAGGGAATGGAAAGGGAAGAAATAACTCCAGGCCAGAGAAGTTTCCACCCAATTTCTCCCTGAAACAGGGTCACTTCATTCTGCCCTGTTGCAGCTCAGCAGCACCGATGCCTCTGTGTGAACACATCTCCTACTTCTGCTGGGTGACCAGTTCAGGGTGGCTTTGGGCAGAGCCTTGAAGAACATCTGCCCCTCAGTGCTAAATCAGCACCTCGGGACCAGATCTTTGACTTGTGGTGTCTTTCCATGGTGTCTCATGGAAATACAGAATATCCTGAGCAGGAAGGCACCCACAGGGATCAGTAAGTCCAAGTCCTAGCTGGGTTGTTTCCATTCCCACTTCAGAAGAATGGAAAGTGGAATCCTACCAATTCTGCTAGTTATTTGTTGGGATGAGAACACTTCTCCTGGCGCATTTCTTACCTAGCAGGAATCCTGGAGCATTTCATGTCCCCCCTTCTCTTCACTACAGTAACCTCAACATTCAGCCTTTAGTTTCCTGCTGTTTGTTTCAGTGTGGGGTGCCCAGAGCTCTTTAAAAATGTGCTTCTTACACAACCTGGATGCCCAGGATGGGACACTTCCCTCTTGCCAAGGAGATTCCTGAAGGGCTGAGCTACCTCTGCCTTCTCCTGATCAAGGGATTCATCGTTTCTCCTCTTTCTCTCCTGCCTTAATGTCTTGTAAGCCTTTGCTGCTTGGTCAGATTTGGTTCCAATTAGTGAGAAGCTAATTTAGAGAGGAGTTTCTCACAGCTGGGTGGGCACCATGGTTGTAAAAGTTCCATTTCTCCAGGAAACCAAGCAAAAAATCTGCTAAGCTGGTTCTAAGTTGGTTCAACTATTTGTCAAAGTGCTGCGAGGTCATTGAGCAGCCTGTCATGGATCACTCCAAAGGCTGGAGTGAAAATATGAGCAGGTAAACTGGCTGGGAAAGGAAAAGGAGTCAGAGAAATGTTTTGTACCAAGACTAGGCAGTGACTCACTTCACATATTTGGCTGTGGCAGTGGGGTTGGTGTTGGCAGATGTGAACCTGCAGCACCAGAAGGGTTGCAGACCTATCTGGATCATGGGACAGGGTCTAAACCGTGTCATTCATGGATGGTTCTGCTTGCAGGGTGCAGGGAATGTGGAGGGCAGGTTCCATTCCCAAACAAGCAGGAAAATGCCACAGCAAGGCGGTGTTCCCATGAGCTGGGGCTCTGCAGTTCAGGGGTATATTTCCTGGAATGGGAACACATGAAATTCAAAGAGGATTTACTTGGTAGTGCTCGTTGGAGGGGGTGCTGATGACTCTTGGAGATGTGGGGGAGATGGAGAAGACAATGAGGAGAGCAAACAGAGCAACAGCCAAAATATCTGAATGAGTCCCTTTTTCCTCTCAGGAGTGGCTGTCACTCACATGTCCCCTTAGAGCAGGAAAAGTCCCAGCTCCCAAGCAAGAAGTGTCAGCACTTGACAGCCCAAAATTCACTCCAGGTGTCTCTTTCCACAGCAGTTACAGAGTAGGTGAGTCAGACATGGAGCTTCTGTGGGAGCTGCAGGAGAGCGTCATCCGTCTGCCTCTGGTTCCACGTGGGCAGGATTATTACAGTTCAGCAAAAATGGGCTTCATTAAACTTAAAACCAGGCATATGAAACTCTCATTTAAATAAAAAGTGATTGAGAGTTGTAACTTCCATTTAAAGTGCATCTCCCATCATTTATTTTTTATGCTGTGCCACAGTCACTGTTTAAATTATTAAAAGCAAGAAGTAAAAAGCTGCTCAGGAGATAGAAATGGATTAGATTAAAATTAATCTGACATAATCCTTTCTCTAAAACTGCTGATTCAGTTTGTGCACAAGTTTATCAACATATTTGAGGATAAGGGATAAGGATAAATTCTCCTCTAATTTGGGAGTGCTTTGGCTTGATGTTTCTGACAGCACAGGGAACATGCAGCGCTGGTTTAATTGAGAGATTTATGAAATTACAAATATTCCTAACAGCGCAAATGCCAAGCTCATTATAGATTTACACTAATTTAAGCACCTGAGGTGGTTTGTGTGATCTGCCTCATTGCAGCAGGGAGGAATTTTGAGTTGCAAAATAGGGTCACAGGCAAGAAGAGAGGTTGGCACAGGAGTTTGGACCCAAACTTTGAAACTGGCATGTGTGATTTGTCACCTTCAGTGGTGGCACCACCTACTGTGACATGTCCCTGTCCCACCTGGGGGTCCTGGGCAGGGGAGGATGTCTGGGCTCTCTAACACAGAACTGGAAGAGGATCAGCTCTCCAGTAAAGACCTTGGGAATACCAAAATAATAAGGAACATGGCATTAATGGATTTTTTATTTATCAGTGACAGCTCGTGACATCTTTAAAGGGAAATCATCTGCAAGCCAGTCATGTGGTTCATTCCCCTGTTCAGTTGCAGTCAGCACTAAATGAAGAGTGAAATGGGATTGAGAGGGGGTAGAGCTGGCAGGGTTTGGCTGCAGATGAGTGAAATGTGTCGTCTGACAGAATCCAGTCAATAGGCATTTAGTGAAAGCTGTACCATCCTGTGATCTCTTTATAAAATAAATCAGAGATCAGAGTCTTGCTCCCAGGCTCTGCTGCCCGTGGGGCAACCACCCTTGCCCTCCAAACTCGAGCTGGGCTCTGCAAAGCCCTCTGAACCAGCCAGAGATGCTGATCTGCTTTCACAGCACAATGTTTGTTGGTCAGCATTGATGTATCCCCACTTTGACAGTCAACTTCGGGTTTCCAGACCCCTGCTTTGTCCAAGTCATAGTCCTGGATGTGTGAGCCCTCATTCCTATGGGGTGATGTTTTAGTGTTGGCAGGCACATGGGGATGTTGGTTTGGGCATTGGCTGTTACCTCACACATAGGGAATGTCTAAATATGTGACCATGATCTGTTTAAATGATATGATAAATGTGCAGCCCTGATGATGTTTTCAGCTGGTAGATATCCAAACACTGTTTATCTGTCAAAACACTGTTTCTCTGTCAAATATAGGAAGAGATTGCTTTTTCCTGTGCACTACAGACAAGTGCCACAGCATCACCAGCAGTGCCCTAAGGGACATGCCCCCTGTGCTGCTTGGGCACATATTTCAGCTGGGGAGTTAATCATAATATTAATTCACTGCAGTAAGAAAATTCTCTGCAACCAAGTTTGTGGGGTTTTTTTAAAGGTTTGATCTAATCTCTTACAGCTGCAGTAAGAGGCTGATCAAAGGTACCGAAAGCTGGTATTAAAGGATTAGCTAGGTCACATTGAAATATGTTTTAAAACAAGCCCAGGGACCTTTAGCTTTACTGAAGCAAGTGCACACAAAAAAAGATTTTTAGGCTAACTCTCTCTGACTTTGAACAGAAAACAAACTGCTGGATTAAATCTGTGAGTCATTCCTTCAGGTGGTGTGTGGAGCACTTTATGTAACACAAGCCTGCAGAGTACCAGACTGAATCTCTCCCAGCCAAAATGCCGTGCAGAATTAAAACTCTGTGTGCACAAACCCAGCTTGCCACGTATTTATTCTCTTTTGATGTCTGCCCATAATTAGCAGCTTCAGTCCAGCCCCTTTTTATCTTTTTTTCTGGCCAATTCTCTCTTCTCTTTCCTTTTGCTGCTGCCAGTATCTGCCACGGACATATTTCTCCCTGGCTGTCAGGTGAAGAGGAGTGTTTGTTTCCTTGGAAGGATGTTGATGCCACTCTCTGGACCATAGCAAGCCATTATTCTTTCTATTATTACTGGAATTCCCTCACTGAAATTGAACTTACAAACAGAGAGCGCATCATCCAGATCTATACATTGCTCAGTGGGAAAAGCTGTGAAAGCATCTAGGCTTGAGTCAGTGCCACAGGAGAGCAAGGATGTGTCTCCTGGCTCCCAGAAGTAAGGTGTTGGGTCATTAGGAGGGGTAAAGGTTGTAGCACATCTCTAGCTATTCAGCCACTTGTGAGTGCCTTCTGGGTTGTTGCCCTTTTTTAGGGTTGTTTTGGTGTAGTTACCTGGCATGTAGCAATGTCTGCTCCCAAGGTTTTCCTGAAATCTTGATTTTGTCATAAATCAGCTGCCTTGACTCTCTGTGGGACCTCCTTTGTGCCAGGGATGAGGGTGTTTCACTCCAGGATTGAAGCTGCTTTATCAGAAAGAAGATTTCTATTCATAACTGGAAATCCCATCCCTGGGAGTGTCCAAGGCCGGGTTGGACGGGGCTTGGAGCACCCTGGGCTGGTGGAAGGTGTCCCTGCCCATGGCAGGGGTGGCACTGGGTGGGCTTTGAGGTCCCTTCCAACCCAAACCATTCCAGGATTCTGTGATAATTCCCTTCAGTGGCAATTATCATAGGTTGAGCCTGACTCCAGAGCTTTAAATTTAAGCCAGAGGTGCATGAAACCAACTGGCATCAAACCTAATCCTGGGCAAGGGTCGCCAGTTCCATCACCACCAAACCTGGTTCGGAAGGTATGGAGCCCTTATGACAACTACAGGTGGGGTTCATTGGTGGCCTTTCTTTTCAGGCAGGACGGGGCTGAGCTGTAAATGCCTGTAAGACAGTTTCCTAAGTTTATCAGATAGAAAAAAAGAATCAATAGTTTCTTTCCAAAACTGCTGCTGGATCCGTGAGGGGGTGCGAGGGGTCTGCTGGACGGCAGATGTTGTCAAAATAGCTTTGTGTGTTTAACTGCAGTGAAGGCACCAGCACAGGACTCCATCTGAGAACGCTTTCCCTTCAGTCACAGATAAGGACTGCTGTTGATTCCTGTCCCCGAGGGAGCCTGAGGCTCAATTTTGTCGCAGTGCCCAATGCCACAGTGCAATAGTCATTAATGTTCTGGTGGCAGCCATCGACTGCGCTGGAGGCTGCTCGGGGAGATAAGCCAGGCCAGGAGGGTCCAGCCATCACATGTCTCACTGCACCACATGGAGATGCTGCAGAGACAAGGGGATTGATTAGGCTTCAGGTAATGAAGACCTCTTGCCCTTTTAATTACCCCTATGTGAAGCTCTATGTAGCGGGGCTGGGAGGTGAACACAGCCCTGCCCGCAGGGAGGATTGCTGGGAGGACAAATCCAAGGCAGAAATTGGGCAGTCTGACCATCTTTCTCATCCTTGCACACTTTGACAGCACATTTCTCTGTGTGCAGGCTGTTGGCTGGCTGCTGGGTTACTGTGTCATCAGGTTTAGCACAGCTGAGGGTTCATCCCGCAATGTATTATTAACCTTAGATTAATCTTGTTCATTATTTATCACTCTTTTTATTAAATCCTGCATTTGAAGCCCAAAGCTGGGGTGGGTGTAGCTGTGTGATGGACACAGCAGAGCACGGAGCCAAGGGGAGAATTACTGGATGGCGCTTTTGTCCAGGTTGATTCCTTTAAATTATTCTACGGTTTTTTTAAGGCTAGAACATAAAAAATTGATCCAATGTTCTAGCAGGGTAATGAAACGGTCTGCAGGCCCACAAAAAATACATACTGTGCATAATTCATGCAGTTTGCTATTAAAATAAAACTGTGGCAGAGAAAAAAGGTCCCAAAGTCCAGGGACCACAGCACAGTCACCATCAGGTGACGGGTGAGGAGACCCTGGGGCTGGGTAGGACCATTTGTGGTACCTTGGACAGGGGTTGGGCTTGCCTGAAAATCCCCTTTTCCCTTTTCCCGGGGCCCTTTCAGGCTGTTATTTGTGCTGGAGCCTCCTCTCAGCTCAGGGTCTGTGATTTGTGGGGCTGCAGATGCTGATTGCTTAACAACATCACAGTGGAAGTGGAAATATGAGGGTCCCTTAAAAGCACATTTCATAGGAGGAGAAAACAGAACGGGCTCACAGGACACTCATCAGATAATCAGTTGTGCTTTAGCAGTGCCCAAATTTCCTGTAACCATCAAAACACCCTGTTGGTGCCACTGAAGAGACATTTGAACACTCAGGATGGAAGCAATCAGAGTAAAAATAAAGAAGTTTGCAAATTATTCACCAAAAATCAGCCTTTTGTGAAGTTAAGATAACAGCGGGTTTGATCAGGGGGTTGTACAGCAAAATGTCATGGTGGTATTTGGATATATAAAAGAAATTTATTTGGATAAAAATGGTATTTAGATATGTAAAATATTATAGCTTTTGGATATAATAAAATAAGATTTTATTATAGAAATATATAAATATTTGGGCACTTCCCAGCCAGCCAGTAACAGACTATTTGTGTGTGCTAAATCCAGTGCCTCACCACATCCTTGCAGTGCAATAGCTGAAGGAATAACTTCTCCCAGGAAAAGCTTCTTGCTGTGGATTTTATCTGGAAGTGGCCCATCTATGACAGGGAATCAGAGGTGGGGAGTGAAAGTCAGGAAAAGTTCAGCACTGCCCAGATTAAAAAAAAAAAAATTACACTAAAAAGTAAAATTTAAAAGCAACCAGCATTTTATGGAGCTGTATGATCAAGGGACAAGCAAGGAGAGTATCTGGGCTTGAATTATGGTTGTTTAGAACATGCCTGGATGAGCCTCCCCTTTCCTTTCAAACCGCCTCAAAATCAGTGTTGCACCCGAATTTGGGTTGCTTGGGGGAGTTTAAAGGGAGGATTTCTTCATTTCCTTACTCAGCTTTTGTTTCCTTGCCATGCCTGATGAAATCTAACTTTTGTGCATCCCAGTTTACAGGACATGCTGCAAACCTCCTGTTTCACACACAAAAGCAGGTCCTGCCTGTCCAGCTCAGGAGTGACATAGTGGGTGATAACACGGGAATTATAGGACTCATTAAAGATGGGATTCATCTCTGTAACTTTCAGTAAAGGCTATAAAAGAATAATAGTGTGTTGTACCCACACTGTTCTTATTAAAAATGATAAATGATCCCCATTTTTTGGCTAATACTAATTCCACAATTTCATTCTTCTATTCAGCTTTATGGTTACCATAATCTTGATGTTTTAATAGCTTTTCCCATAATCGCCCCAGAGACCTTTTTAAGTGGCAGTCCTGACTTTATGGAAGAGACTTTAAAAAAAAAAAGAAAAAAATCAAGAAGAGTTTCTTGTCCTTAAAGGCAAAGACAAAATATATGAATTTCCCAAGACAGGCAACCAGAGAATGTTGTTTTGGCAAACCATAAGGTCTAATTATAATAATTACTCATAGCAGGATTTCTATGCAGCTTTCAGTGATTTCAGAATTTCAGTAACTTTTTTCACTGCTTGGTATAACTTAGAGAAAGTTAAAATTCTGAAGTGCTTTTAGTTTTGTTTCTTATTTTGAGCAGAGTATTCCAGGGGCAGCACAAGGAGACTCCAACTCTGAGTTTGTCATCAAATGCTTTAGAAAAGTGATGAGAAGGTGAATGAGGAAAAACAGACCCCAGAGGGATGGGGGTTTTGCCAAAAGTCTCTGCATCTCTCATTTTCCAGGTTTCTCTGCTGCTGGCCTGGCAATTGGCTCAGAACTTTTCTCTTTTGGGGGGAATAAAGAGCTTGTGTGCACTCTGACAATAAATTTGAAAGGCAGATCTTGTAAGTCCTAAGTCTGTGTTCAAGTGCCTTGGGCAATTTCTTTCTTTTCTAATTGCTAGCTGAAAGTTAGATCAAGCTTCTCCTACCACTCCTGTCACCTTCTCTGCTCTTTTTCCCCAAATTTTCCATGGGCTCCTTTGCGAGATGTGAGTGTTACTAACTCATTTAGGACAGTGTTCCCTATCTCTGATGCTTTAGTAGGGCAATTATTTGGTACCTTGTGTTCGGAAACCTGCATTCCTTGGGCAAAAAGAAATCCACTTTCATCAGCAAGGACTTGTGTTTGGGGTTGGATGTTTTCCCTGTGGCTTGAGCCAAGCTGCATGGAGCATCTGTCCCAAATGGCCTTGCTGATATCATTACAGAAGGGATGTGCCACCCAAAAATCATCATCTCCTTTGGAGCTATCACAGCAATTCAGGCCATGAGGGCAATGAGGGAAGGTGAAGCATCACCCACGCCCTGGGTCTTTGGGCAGGGGGTGGCCAAGGTGGTGCTCTGGGATTGCAGCTCCTGGGATTTCTCCTGTGCTTTAAGAACAGCAAATACAGGGCAGGAATCTTCCTGTTCCGTTCTGTGTCTGAGAGACCTACTTGAATGTACTTTAAAGGGGAAATTAAAAGCGTGGTAAATTAGGCACAAATTACATGAAAAGGGCCCCAAATTAGAAAGGAGAAGTTTGTAATAAATTCCTCAAGGAATTAGAGTGTAATGTGTGATTAGAAACCCAGGAATTGCCTGTTGCTGCTCATCCTTTGTGCTCAAAGCCTCTGCCTTGGTGACTCTGGTAAACGTTCCCATCACGCGCCGTCACCGGAGCCACCTCGGGCTGTATTTTAAGTGTCTGTTTACACAGTTGTTACAAATTGCTTATGGGATGTGAACTGTCTATCACTTCCAGAGCAATTAGAGAGTGAAACCTTATCAAAAGAAATCCGTCAAGTTTGAAAAGCCATAAATATTGCACCAGGATCTCTGAGGAAATCAAAGGGAGCTGGATACAGGATTTATTTACATGTTGCTGCACAAGCAGATGCACTTAGAGATGCTCCAGCCTGTGCTATTCCCTGTGCTCTGGATGCCATTAGGCCCATGTTATTTGAGAGAGACAGGGAGAATTATCTAGTTGGTTTGAGTATTCTGTAGCAATGGATTGCTCCCAAGAACTAATGCTTTGTGTTTGGGGCAGTTGTGTCTTTCTGGACATGGATTTATTGTAAGGAAAGGAAGGCAGAGCTGTGACCTCAGCTCTTCACTGTGGTCCTCAGTGTTACATAGCCAAATTAACAGAGTCTGAAGGTGGCTTTTGGGGAGATTTTGATGTTTTGCACTCTAGAAATGGGTGTGGTTTAGTTCCCCCTGAGCTGGGTTGCTCTGTTTGGAGGGATCCCGGGTGTTCCCCATTGAACAGCTTTGCCTTCTGCTCACCTGTGACCTGCTCCCCCAGGGTTTGCAGCCTGGCACTCAGCTCCAGTGGCACCATTATCCAAGATCTGAACTAAGACAGAGGGCAGGAAAAGCTCCTCCAGCCATTACAGCCTTGGAAAGGCTGTCTTGAAAATGACAGCAGAAGGGCTCTCGATGGCTCTCACCAGCAAAGAGGCAAGAACTCTTTAAGCCAAAGGGATCATTAGCCCAGAAGAGCAGAGCTATAGAATAGCAATGAAATATTTAGCCTGGAAATTAGAGGGTCCTTAGCAATTAAAGTAATACCAACTTACAGAGAGAAGTAGGAGCCCAAAGCCTTGCTGGTTGTAGGCTGTAATTATGAACAGGACTGTGTGACCCCCTGGGGAGGATGGAGGGACAGGGATTGATGCAGAAAGACCCTCCCCATTCTGTGTTTGTCTGGGGTCAATTCACCACTGCACAGTCCATGCAAAGTGCTGTCATACTGCAGAGCTCAGGAGGGCTTTGGTGGGAACCTGCTGTGTGAAGACTCACTCAAACTGCAGCACCTCTGAGCCTGCCAGGGCAGTGGTGGTGATTTGCCTGTTGCTGGCTGCTTCTGGAGGAGCAAGATAATTGTTCACCAAGAGTAAATTTAAAAAAGAAAAAGAAACAAACTTAACTCCTTGCAGCAAATAATAAGCTGGCTGAGAAGTGGCACCTTGTTTGCTCTGAGTATCCTCTTGACATCAGCATGAGGTTCCTTATAATGAGATGCACATGTGTAAATATGATGATTAGATATTCCCTCATAAACATAATTATCATATCTTCCTAAAAGTCTAAGCGGGCATTTTAGAAGCCTGTTGTTCAAAATAAATAAATAAAAGCCCTCAATCTGCATTCAGCCTCTCCTCTCTGTAAACACTGGGACATGAGGGCAGAATATATTTTCCAAAGTATCTAATGGGAGCTGAGGTCAATTACAGTTCTGACTCATTAGAGTATTAAAATTGGAATACAATTTTTAGTATAATTAGCATTCCCCTAGAAAACTGCAGCAGTCTTGTATCCACTTTAGTTCTTGGAGCTTTGTCAGTGTGACTTGGGCAGATGTAACAGGGTTATGTTGCATTAACCTCACTCCCAAACGCTGCAGCCGCTGTGACATCGCTCTCACTCCTTGTTTTATTGCTCAAATAACTTCCAAAGACGCCCTATAAACCACAGAGCACCGTCTAATTAGTCACACAGAAGATTACAGCTGCTTAATTTAGTGTGCAGGTTTTTTGCTGATTCAGAAACCCCCAAGGAATAAAACATGGAGTGGGTGATGACACGGCTCGGCACATCCTCCTCCCCACGGTCTTTAAAGGGAGAAAAAATTAATAAGGAAGAATGAAGGCCGAGTCAGGAGTCAGGTTGGAATGCTCATGGCAGCGAGGTGAGATCCTTGTAAAACGCATCATAGTCCAGAAGAACGTGAAGGGGTAACAAGGATATCAGATCTGCACACAGGGTGGAAATTTGTGTTTGTAAAGAGCATTTGATGGGCTGTGATATCCCCAGCTCTCCTAATGCGAGGGGGGACCTTGTGCTTCCTTGCAGAGCTCACCTACGCGTGGATCTTCAACGAGTACCCCACGTTCGTGCACCAGGACAGCCGGCGGTTCGTGTCGCAGGAGACGGGCAACCTCTACATCGCCAAGGTGGAGGCGTCCGACGTGGGCAACTACACCTGCGTGGTGACCAACACGGTGACCAACACCAGGGTCCTGGGGCCCCCCACCCCCCTCATCCTCAGGAACGACGGTAGGACCCCTTGGAGAACCCAGGGCTGGCCTTGGACACTCCCTCTTGCTTCTCTTGACCAGATGGGATGCAGAAATTGAGAAATGGCCTGAAATGTCTATAGTGGAGCAAAGGGAGGGGGTTGTCCCCTTCGTGGTGAGGCTGGAGACCTCTGCTCTGCCTGGGGTTCCAGCTCCTGGGCACTGGTGGCATTGGAGGATGCTGAGGCCAAGGTTGCTCTTGCCAACAACCCTCGGTGCCAGGCAATAATTAGAAAAGAAATACCTGGTGAGAGTTGGCAAAAGACAGGACTCAAACTGGATTTTAGGGTCTGGATATACCAGTTTTGCTCACTTTAGGCAGCCTGAAAGGGAACAAAAGCACTTTGTTGTTTCAGGAACTGTGAGCTCAGGCTGTATTTCCCAGCAGAATTGGGGCTATTTTTAGTAGTCTGGGGAATAATACAAAAAGGCAAGAAAAAAGCAAAAGAGGATTTCTAAATTTATACAGACAATTGATTTGTATCGTCGTCATTTTTGTGGAGATAAGAAAAATAAATTTGCATGTTAATTTACAATTAAAATTAATTAAAATGTGTCTGTTTAAAGGATAACAGATAGGACAGTTGTTCCAGAAATAGAAATGCATTATTAGCAACTTCTTCTAGAAGAAGATCCATTGTCACATAGAGGGATTTGACCAAAATTCCTGGCTTGTAAAATAAGGGCCCAGTGCTGCAGCCTCCTGCCCATCACTGTTCCCGTGGTGTTCCCGTGGTTCCTGTTGGGTGGGGAGTGGGGAAAGGCAAAAAGGAATATGGGAATGTGCCTCATACTGACGATTTCAGTGTTGAAGAAATATTTTTGAGTATTCCAATAATAGGATTATTTGGCAAACCCCACCTGGCTGGAAGTGCCGGAGAGGGACTTTTTAGTGACAGAACAAGGGATAATGGCTGTAAACTGAGAGGACAGCTTGGAGCACCCTGGGCTGGTGGAAGGTGTCCCTGCCCATGGCAGGGGAGGAATGGAATGAGTTTTAAGGCCCCCAAACTAATGTGTGATTCCATGAACTGATGGAATCCCTCATTCCTGGAGCAGCTCACGGTCAGGGTGGGACGTGTGGGGCTGAAATCTCACCTGCAGGACCCCCAAGGTTTCTTTTCCCATTTCTTCAGTTTATGGCAATAATTTTTCTGGACTCAGCTGAGAGTCATTTAGGCTTTTTCCATCTGATACCTGCCAGCTTTGCCGTGGTTACCTCACCTGAGTGTGACCATCCTGGCAAAAGAGCCTTTCAGCAGGTTTTTCGAGCACTGCCTTCTCTGCAATGCCAGGCTGCTGAGCTGTGAGCTGCAAGAGGAAAAGGTACAGCTGGAGGGGATGAAATCAGATCCTGTGGGCAGATTGCTTTCCCCACCTGCTCCTTTTGTGCTCCTCTTTCCCCTGTTTTCAGCTGTGAGGCTCCAGAGCTGGAGATCTCCTGATGTTTGCTGCAGCTTTCAGTAAGCAGCAGGACGTGCTCTTGTTGGCAGGACTGGGGTCCCTTCCCTGCTGATGTGCTCTGGAAGCAGAAGGTGCCTCTTATCCCATTAGTTATCCTCACACAGCTTTTCCTCCTTGGAGAGATAAATATCATGGCTGGTTATGGGCTGGAGGAGGAACAGCTGCCGTGGTCACCGTGGGCTCAGGCTCTGCTCCCACAGACAGAGGTTATTGCTGGTGATAAATGCAGTGTACAAAGTGCAGGGTGTGCTGGGAAAAGGATGGGTTTCCTCTGTCCCTCTTAATTCCCTCCCACAAAGGCATGTTGTCACTCTCTATTTAACTGTTCCCACGTAGCTCTCTGGATTTGTGGTGCAGGTGGAAAAAGATGGGAATGCAATATCATATAAATGTAGCAGTGGCCAAAGCTGCCCTCCTGTGCTGTGGGACCTGTGCTGGGATGTCCATCCATGTTCCAGCACAGGCCTTCAGCACTGCCAAGCAGCTCTCCCTTTCACTTCATCTCAGTGCTGCTGTATACAAGCAAAAAGTAAAAGGTTTATGTTTTTTAGAGTTCCCAAGGAGTTAAGGTTTAGTTTTGGCTTGTGTTCTGCATGGGTTGGAGTTAGTCCTGACATTACCAGCTGGTGCCTCCCGTGGTGGAGAAAGGGCCCTCTGAGATATATTTATGTTTGGAAATACAGAATAGCTAAATGTATATGGCACCAAAGAATGAGACTGGTCTAGAGCCTGATACAAGGTGCCCATTGGGATTGGAGCACTTACTGCTGCTCAGAAGAAAAAGGATTTCAATTTGATGGCAGGCAAGTCTTCTGGCAGCTCACTGAGGGATGTGGACTGAAAGGAGAGGAGAAAAGGGAGCAAACCTGCCTTCCCCATGTGATAAACACCTGTCTCTGCACCTTGTTTCCCCCTGGAAGAGCAGCAGATACCCCCAGTGCCACCCTTGGGACCCTCTGGACCATCCCACCCCAAAGGCTGCCGGGACCATCCAGGTGTTGAGAGCCACTGCTCCTGCAGTGCTGCATTGCTTCCCTTTAAAATGTGCTTGGGATTTTTGACATGAGAATTACAACAGTAATAGTAGGAAAGAACTGAAATAGTGCTGGAATAAAATTACCCTCAGCAGCAGCTGTACGGGCCAATTAAACTCTAACATTTCACAGGTGTTGTCAGGAAATGCATATCATCTCCTCAGACAAATTAGCTTCCTTCTGAGTTCCTGGGACTTTCATCCAACAGCACGTTTCTAAGCCTTGAAATTGGAAGATACAAAAGGCTCTGAAATGCAAACCCGTCGAGCGTCTGATGTGCCGTGACACTGGCGCGTTCTCCAAGCTCCAAAGCCCGGCTCTGCTTCAGTCCTTTATTTCCTCCTCCATCCCTGCCACCTGCACAGCTAAGTCAGATGTTAAACCACGCAGGAACAGCAGGAAAAATAAGGATTGTCTGCATGGAATCAGTCTTGGGTTCAGGATGGAGACGTCTCAAGAGCACAGTGTTGCTCCTATTAAGCAGAGGCAGCCAGACTCACACCATACCCTATATATATATATACATATATATGTAGGTAGGTTCTCATTGTAGTGGGAGCCTTGTGATTTTTCCAGATAAAAGTCCTGATTTTTTTGGTGGTTGGAATTTGCAGTGAGGTTGTGAGAGACGAGGGCTGTGGGCAGTGGTGGCCAAAGCTGAAGTCCTGCAGCCCCACGTGGCCTTCCCATCCCAGGTTTTGTCACCCTGGGATTGCAGCTCTCCAGTCCCAGCCCAAGGCAAGAAATGGGAACAATAAAATGTGTGAGTGAAGAGAAGGGGGGAAAAAAAGCTATTTTTCCTCCCTCCCATTCCTGCCTCCTGCTCTGTCAGGTTGGGCTTTAAGGTCCCTTCCAACCCAAACAATTCTGTCATTCTATGATTCCTCAGTCATCTACAGCCTGAAAGGCAACATCTTCCAATGCGAGGCAGCTGCCTGAACCTGGTCAGGCTTTCATGGGGAGCTTCAAAAGCTCTTCCTCTGCTAAATCTGCAGCTTTCATTGCAGAGGGTGGAAATAGTTTTCTGGGGAAAGATCTCAAGCAGTTCTGTCACCAGCTGCTGCTCCCAAACGTTCCCACCAGCCTTGCCCTTGGAGACCACGGGGCAGTGGCTGCTCTTGCCTGGGCTGAAGCTGCCCCAGCAAACATTTAGTGTGGAGTTTGCAGAAAATTGAGGCAAGACTGCAGAGTTTTGGCAAGTCCCAGTCAGGAGAACAGAGAGGATTTTCCATGATACCTGTCCCAGACACTTCCAGCACTTCAGGGCTGCAGTGTCAACATGCAGAGGGCTAAGGAGCAGCATTGCCTGTAATTCTTGTTTGTATGGTATGGAAATGGTATGGAAATGCTGGAATGTTGGCATGGGACTCATGGCTTTCCTGCTGTGTGCGCTGGCCAGGACATGACTCTGTGGAGAGCATTTGTATTTTTAATAAATGCATTTAATTTTGGTGACTGGGGCTGTGCAGCAGCTACTCCTTATAGAATCCAAGAGCAGCATTTACTTGCAATTAATGTGTTGGCAGAAAGATGATGTGACCTGCTATTGCATCAGAACAGGTAATACTCACAGCAGCCAATAAAGGCACACTTGGTGTAAGCCTCATGCTGAGCATTTGAAGATTTATAACTCTGAAAACTTAAAGAAAAAGAGGTTTTTGGCATCCTCAGTGCAAAACAGGGGGACAAAGAGCAGCAGAGCAATGACAGGCCAGCAGCAGCAGCCCTGCTGTCCCTCAATGTCCCTGCAGGCTCCAGCTGTCCCAGTGGTGTGCCCCTGGTGCCATCTCATTCCTGTATTTGTGGGATTCATCTGCTCTGGCCATCACCGCTCCTCACTTGGCCAAGGGCCAGGAAGCTCCACACTGTTGAGATTTAAACTGCAATCATCAATTAGCTGATAATCACTATTGGGGAAATTGCATGTGCCGGCTTTAAGGCAGTCCAGTGACTAGAAATGTAGCCATTTATCATGAGTGTAATGGCCTTTTTATGTGCACAAATTTTTAAACACAATTTCATAAAGAGGCTGCCACGCTCTGTGATTTACTGGGGCAGTAAAAATAAAGAAATTACCCGAAGAGTAGATGATCTCTGCACATTGAAATCCTTGGAGTTAATACAAACCTCTATTAACTCCAGTGCTTTAAAAACTTTTCCTAATGGCTGTTTGTTCCACATTTCATTTTCTAGAAGGTGGTGAACCTCCCTTGCTATTGCTTTCCTTATTTCACAAGTTACCTGCGAAAATCCTGAATATTCACAAGCCGAGAGCAACAGAGCCATGAAGAGAGTTTAATCTTTGGCAGATGGTGTGGAGCGCTGGCTCAGGCTCTCCTCTGGCAGTAAATGGGAGAAGAGCCCCCACTCCACGGCTGTTAGGAACAGGCCATGTTTAAAATGAATGCATTAATTGGGCAAGTAATGATGTATAGAACAGCTCTGTGCTGGCACGGGAACACTTGCAGATTTATTGCGGAAATGCAGCCGAGCCTGAGCGTCTCTTTTATGTTCACAGGGGTGATGGGAGAGTACGAGCCCAAAATAGAAGTGCAGTTCCCAGAAACGGTGCCATCTGCGAAAGGAACAACGGTGAAACTCGAGTGCTTTGCCTTGGGGAAGTAAGTTTTGATGCATTATTATTATTATTATCATTATTCCTCCAGCTTCTCGCTTTCGTAGCCCTGGAGTGTGGAGTTTGCAGCAGTTCCTAATGAGTCACTTCCCTCAGCAGGAGGTACTTATGGCCAGTTCTCATGTCAGACACAGGGCACTGGGAGCAGGAGCTCGGCTCCCCAAAAATATAAACTCTCCAGAAAGACAGAGGTAACTTATGGTGTGAAGATGTGTTTGTGCATCTCCTGTTTTGAGGCCTCACATAACACTTAAAACACGTCTCTGGTTTGGTGAGTGAACACTGGCAACACTTCCAAAATGTTCCACCAGCCCAGGCTGCTCCACACCCATCCAACCTGGCCTTGGACACTTCCAGGGATCCAGGGGCAGCCACAGCTGCTCTGCCCAACCTGTGCCAGGGCCTGCCCACCCTCAAATGGATGGATTGTCATGGCAGAACCCCCCGTTCAACTGTGTCAAAATCAGCATTTTCATAATATAATGCCTCCTGGTTTTAAGGTCTGTGAGCAATACTTCATTGATTGGTAAATGTATCTATATTTATATTTATATTATATATAACCCACCCATAATCAAATCCTTCCAGCTCCTGTGCCAGTCTTCACACTGACCACACCGTCACCATCCTCAAACATGAGCCAGAGTGAAGCTAACAGCAGCTTCTCAGGACCAGCCCCATGGCTTTCCCTGCAACCCTTCTTTTGCTTTATTCTCCTCTGTAGCCCAGTTCCTACAATCAGCTGGAGGAGGGCAGATGGGAAGCAGATCCCCAGGAAAGCCAGGAGACACAGATCCAGCGGCCTCCTTGAGATCCCAAATTTTCAGCAAGAAGACGCTGGGCAATACGAGTGTGTGGCTGAAAACGTGCGAGGCAGGAACGTGGCACGAGGACAGCTGACATTTTATGGTGAGCAGGCTGCTTGCAGGGGTTCACTGCACCCCCTGCAACGTGCAGGAAACATTTGGGGAGGATGGAGTTTTGGGAGGATGGAGTTTTGGGAGGATGTTTTTCAAACGCCTTTCTTTACGAACGGCACGTCTCGAGAAGGGTGTGATTTGAAATAAAACCTGTGTGAATGGTGCCTATTAATTGAGAATCAGGGCAGTTGGAAGGAAGACACATCACTGGGAGGACACTGCCACGGTAACATGCTGGAAGCACTTGGAAAGGGCTCCTTTGCCTTCTCCTGGCTGGCAGGGGAAGGCAGGTACTCTGGGGGAGCATCCTCCTGGATGCACCTTGGGATTTATTATGTATGTGTTGCCCTGGCTTGTGTGAGTAAATGTTAATTGCTTATAACCAATTAAGGGCTGCTTTCTGGAGGGATCACTGATTGCACAGCCTGGAGAGCTGGGATTTAACCCTGCCAGAGCCACCAGAGCCTTCTCCACCCAAAGGCTTTTAGCACCAGCTCTTCTCTCCCTGCAATCAGTCTTTGAGCCAAGCATGACAAAATGTGACATTTCAGCTTCAGAGGGCTCTGTGTTAACCAGAAGATGAGTTGGTCCCCCTGGTCCTGGTGCAGGTGTCTGTCCATCCTCAAAGTTCTGCTGGAAACAGCCCCACCTTGCAAAGCAAAGCAAATCAAATCTAATGTGTGGGTTTGTCTGTGTAGAGCTGAGTGAGAGGCTCAGAGGTACAACTGGGCTCTTGGTGTGGGACCACGTTTCTGGGTGTGGTACCAAGTTTCTGTTGGAGATGTTCTGGAGGGCAGAAGGTGCTGGTTCCAACCTTCCCACCACCAAAAATATCCTTGCTTTGTAGCTGCCCTGTCTCAGCTTCAGGAGCACAATGGTGGTGTTCTTTAGAGAATATATGGACAGAAATTCAGTATTTTCTTCCCAAATGCTCCTGAGGGTCCAGCTCTGCCCAGTGGGGAAGGTTGGGTTGGACTCCAGAGATGAGAAGAAAGTAAATTTGCCACAGAGAAAGAGTTTGGGAACTAACCCTCCTGGCAAAACTGAATTAAATTTGTTGGGTTTTATATATATATATATATATTTAAAGGCTTATATAGTGATGTTTTGAAATTGGAAATATTTCTCAAAGACGTTTAATTTAGAAATCTGAACATTGGGGGCTTCCATTTCAAATGAACATTTCTCCTTTTAAAATTGAGTAAAATATAAAATGAGAAAACATTAAAAAGGAGTGAAAGAGCAAGAACAAAGTGAAATCTTTCATGTTAAGGAAAGAATCTGGAGTTGATTTGAACTGGGTTTAATTTTTTTAATTAAACGATTTAAAGATTCCCTTCTCTGTTCATCAAACAATGTGTGTTTCTCCTGATTTTTCCCACGTGGAGAGTAAATTAAAAGACCCAGCCCTGGTACAGTTTTACTCAACCCATGGCCAAACCTGCCTTGTAAAGCAGTAAAAGGAGCCTTTGGAATACTCCCACCATAGCATATATTAAGTTATAATCTCATTACTGTAATGAATTTACCAGTCTGGATCCCATTCCTGGAGGATCCTACACAAAAGCTGCCACTGTGGCTCGTGCTGCTTTTCACACTCAAGATGGCATTTCAGTGAAGAAGCTCAAGACTTTTTGGGAAGAGGAGAGTCTTCCTCTCCCTGTGGGGTGGTGAGATGTCTCCACAGCTGCTCCATGAGAGCAGAGGAGTTCCCAGTGGAGAGGTGCCAGCCAGTTGTCTCCATTGGTTACTGGTTTTAAAGATAAATCACTGACTAAAATACCATCCTGGTTGTCTTGAGGATGAAGATTTACCAGTTGGGTACTGAGTTTTCAAGCAAAGCTTGTGCTTGGCAGACTATTAGACTGAAAAGAGATCCCTTAAGAAAACCTACTTGCATTCTGGGCTCAGGAGTTCCACAGGGCAGCAAAGTTTTCTTAAGGAAGGCAACTTACTGTAAATTTTGATAGGAATGGTTCCAAAAAAGAACATGATTTTCCTTAATAAGCTCTTCTTTTAAATCTGAGAAGCGTTATTTTGTTATTGGAATGCAACTGTAATGTTGGCTGAGCTGTGAGGTTGCTTTTGGAGGGTCAGGGCTGCTGCCTGGGGAGGGGAACACTCTGGAGATGCTGAAAGAGAGCAGGGTTAGATGGGATACTGGGAAGAAATTCTTTACAAGGCCCTGGCACAGGGTGCCCAGAGAAGCTGTGGCTGCCCCAGCCCTGGCAGTGCCCAAGGCCAGGTTGGATGGGGCTTGGAGCACCCTGGGCTGGTGGGAGGTGTCCCTGCCCATGGCAGGGGTGGCACTGGATGGGCTTTAAGGTCCCTTCCAATCCAAACCGTTGCATGATTCTGTGCAATATGGGCAGTCCCATGTGCCACCTACACTCAGTGATGTGCTTGATCATGACAAGTGCCCTGAAGATCCCGATCTGGCTCTAAGAGCACCTCAAACCCAGTTAGCAGCCTCTTTGCATGAAATAAATAGAAGAAATAGAGAAGAAAAAGAGATTCAGGTTTCCCTTCCTGCTGCAGATAACCAGCATTGTCAGCTTCTTTCCGTGCTCCTGGACATTGTCAGGGAAGGTTGACCCTTGCTGTATTCCATTGCTGTCTTAATGTTTGTTTTCTCCTCTGGTAGCACATCAGTGACACTGAGGTTGTTTGACATTCTTGGTGCAGCAGAAGAGGTTAATTAAACATGTGAGATCTGTTCTTCCCCTCTTTGCTGTGCCTTGGGCCCCTGCAATGGGCTGTGTTTTCTTGCTCTCCAGAAGCACTTGCTCCAAGAGCTGCTTGTCCCACTGGATAGGCAGACCTTCTCAATGGGAACGGGTTCATGTTAATGCAGTTCCAGTGACTTAGCCCTGCTTCCCTGACTGATGTGCCTCTGAACAACATGTCACCTGTGTCCTTGCTGTGTCCCTTGTTCCCCTCCCAACCAGGTACCAAGGGCCTCAAGTTAATTCCTGAGAAAGGCACACGGTTTAATTCTTGGGGTGTCCTGTGCAAGGGTTGGACTTGACCTTCCTTGTGGGTCCCTTCCAACTCAGGCTATTCTGTCATTGTGAAGTAACAAATTAGGCTGCAAACTCTCTTCTTTCCCACCTGTTGGCAGCCAGAAATGCACACTGTGCTGCCCCCCTGACTCTGCCTGCTCCCTGCAGCCCCTGTGCCAGGTAAATCCCTGGGGCTGAGGCAGGTGGGGTCCCCAGCGTGACCCAGCCTGTTTTCCCATTGAACTCTCAGCCCTCTCAGTGTGTTTTGAGCCACAGTTTGGGAAGCACTCCCATTGACCTGATTCTATTTTTAATCTGGCTGCTCATAAATGTTAAATTTGAGAACCCTCTGCACGGCTCTGATTGATACCCCGAGCAAAAAGCGATGCCAGCAGTGGGTTTGTTCTTGGCAGAGGCACAGTAAACAGATTACCTTAACCAGCTCGTTTAAAAAGAAATTGCCTTTTTGTTCACAAAACCAGCAGGAAGGAGATGCTTATTTATTACCGATGTTGTTTCATTCATGGGAAGTTTAGATGCCCTTTCAGGCTGATCTTCCAACAGCTGCACCCCAGAGACTGTCCCGAGTGTAGGATGAGAGGAACAAGCAGGTTGAGCTCATGAGATGTTGGTTTGGCTGCTCATCCCTGTGCTCAAAGCCTTTCCCACAACTGCTGAGGGTCTCACTGCCCCTTCTGCTGATCTGTCTTTTGTCCCACGTAACAAGTGATAGGACAGGAGCAAAAGGCCTCAGGTTGTGTCAGAGGAGGTTTATGTTGGACTTCAGGGAAAATTTATCCACTAGAAAAAGTGGTCAAGCATTGGAACAGGCTGTCCAGGGCAGTGGTGGGGTCCCCATCCCCAGAGGGATATAAAAGCTGTGCAGATGTGGCCCTTGGTGGACCAGGAAGTTGTTGGGTTAAACTCTTAGAGGGCTTTTCCAACCTTTCTGACTCTGCAATTCTGCTGGCGTGCTTTGGCCAGGTTCTCCCTGCTGACCATCATCCAAGGCCTCTGCACTACCACAAGGACACTGCTCTCCTGGGCTTTTTTAAAATATGAGCATATTTTTTTATACAAAGGATGAAACAAGATGGTTGTGCTGGTGTTTAAACTCCTCAGCTCTGTTTCCCTGTATTGACTCTGCTGAGCCAATGCAACATCTTGATATCCCCCTTCCCAACACAATGCACAGTCTGAATAACAGGAAAAAATGGGAAAACAGCTGCTGATGAAGGTGATCCAAACATAAACACGTTCAGTGGGGCTGGGAGTGGCAGCACTGGGGGGGCTGGGGCCAGGCACCCCAGAGCAGGCTGGGGAGCTGCTCCATCACCAGGAGGGTTTGTCTGCCAGAGCTCTGACCAAAACCATGCCATTGGTCACTGGCTCTCCAGTCACATCAGCACTGGAGAATATCCAAGTGGGACTTGGCTGGGCTTCAGGCAGCACAGGTGGGAGTGCTGACTCAGCATCACCTGGGGTGCTCCAGGGTGCTCCAGCCTCAATCTCCTGAGCTCCCCCCTGCCTGCCCAGCACCTCATTGGAGAGCCAAGGCAAGGAGGCCCAAACTGCAGCTGAAATGGGTTCCAAAGTGCTGGTGCAGCAGCATCTGCATTAGGACAGACAGACTTATTTGTCACTAATTACAGTTCTTTGCAGCATTTTGTAAGATACTCAGCGCAAGCCATTTCATTGGCTGGGCTGCTTTTCACATTAAATACTTCTCAAATCAAAGTCCCACCAGGAATTTATGCAGCTCCTTAATTTTGCAGAGAAAAAAGTTCCCTTTTCATCAGCCAGCCTGTTTTATTTGGAGCTACTTTATGCCACTCTATAAAACAACCTCCCATGTAAATCATATTATGCTCTTCATTATGGTTAGAGGTCTAAAAGGGAAATTTGCATAAGTGAAAATCAGGCAGTTTTATGTCTCTGCTCAGTTTAGGTCCCAAATCACAAATAATTTACTGAAAATTCAAAGCCACTTGAAATAAAATGAGTTTCTGGACTGATAAAAATACAAGAAAATTCACATAAATAGGGCAAGTCTGTATTATGATTAATTATCATTTACATCACTCCCTGTTGCCACCTGGTACAGAGGTTCCTGTTAGTGCAGGAGGCAGTAACTCTGAGGTTTGAATTATGTGCTGCCCAGGGGAAGTCTTGCATCCAGAACAAGTTTCTGCACAGAAAACAGGTGTGTTTCTCCTCCATTTTTCCTTTTCCAGGGGACTGATAGAAACCTGCTTATAGAGAAATCCAATTTTTAGGAGATTTAGAAAAAGTGCTCAAATTATTATCATTGTGGCTTGGAAAAATAGCTCTCCAGCGGGAGAAGCAAAAATACCAATAGGTATGAGAAATGAAGTGTGAAGAGCACCCTACACCCCTCTTACACCGCTGAGTAGCTGCAGTGTAGAGCATCAGGGGTGAAAAATAACTAAATCCTGGAGGAATGGTCTTAATGGACTGTCCACACTCCTTTGGTGCCTGAGGACAAAGTCATGTCATGGTGCAGAACAGCTCATGGGACAAGAGGTAAATGAGAGCTGGGGACAATTGAATTATTTTTGTCAGCTAAGTTAGCTCCTTCAGACTTCCCTGTGTTTCTTTTCCTCTGGAATTTAATCTTTTAGCCCCAAGCAGCTCTCCCAGACTGATTCCTTCTGGTCAGAGGCAGGAAGGAGACATCCTGTCTGAGTGGCAGGATCTGGTGATCCTTCCCAAGGCACGGGCAGCTGGACATCCTTTGGGTGCAAAGTCCAAGCAGATTGGGCTGGTGGAGGATTTGCACAGACCTTACACATGGGCTACATAGACTACACAGACCTCACCTTACACACGGGCTGCACAGACCTTACACATGGGCTGCACAGACCTTACACACAGACTGCACAGACCTTACCTTACACACAAGCTGCACAGACCTTCCCTTCCACACGGGCTGCACTCCTGCTTTTCAATTACTCCTGCATTTTCCCCTCTGTTTTTCTTACCTCTCCTGCCTGGCTTTCTGGTCTTCAGACTGTTCTGCTCCGGGGCTCAGTCTCAATCTGCTTAGAATAGATATAGTAATGGACAAGTCCTTCAGCCTTTCATGTGCCATTAGTGATGAATTACAGAGCCTGCACCAGCTCATCAGCTGCTCGAAATTGGCTTAGGAACACCGAAATCAATACACCCTGACAAGAATTGCATTCTGTGTATGTATTAGCACCTCACTGGCTTGAGTCTTTCTGGTTGTTTGGAACTCACAGACGATTGCAAAGTCCTGCAGGTTTATTTCTGGATTTTTGCTCACGTTGCTTCCATAGTTCTGTGGGTTTGTTCCTCGGTTCTGATGTGATGCATCATCACTGGCCACGTTGTTTCATTTTCAAATGTCTTTCAGGACATGATTTCTGGGCCACGTTTCCAGTGCCTGCTTTTGCCTTTCAATTTATTACAGTGATGGACAGATTCCTTCTGGATTTTTCTGTCTTAGAGAAGTAAGATTATGTTTGGGCATATTTCCCTAATCACCTGGTTTGAAATGCCCCACTTTGCACTGGTGAAGACTGGAAGGTGATCAAAGGTAAATGGGGTTTTTTTCTAACTGCTGCCATCATTTTTCTTCTGTCCCCCTGAGCACTAATTCCAGACAGCTCTCATCTCCTAGGAGGGGGATATTTTCCTTCAAAGCTGTCCTTATGTAAGAGTCGTGCTTCTCTCTAAAGCTTTTTCTTTCACTTTGTAGATTTAGCATATGAATTTTTCTCACAACTCAGATGAATTCTTAATCAGTTTCCAGATTTTTCCTCCAGGATATTTCCAAGGCCAGTAATACCTTCAGCGCTCCAAACAGGGCCAAAATATTTCCAGATCCAAAAGAATTATTCTTCACTCTCTAGACCACTCTACCAGTCATTCCCTCAAATAATGTCTCTGTGCCAGAAGATGTCGTAGAGTCTGGATTCAGACCCTTATTTGAATTATTTTAATTATCATGCTTGAAATCTTGTCTTGCATTTCCATGTCTTGGTACGCTCCCCAATGGGCGGCTGTCACATTTCATTAGATGGTGGTGACTCTCATTTGGTGGCTTCAACATATTTGCTGCCTGAACCAGCCCTTGAGTATTGCCCAAGATGAAGTCAGGGGCGTGCCTGCTTCTCTCTGCAAGGGGCTCTTCAAAGGAGAGGTTGACCTAATTAGCAAAGTCTCCCAAAGAGCAGCAGAGAACGAAGCTCCCGGAAACAAAGGACTCCCACCCTTTTCACTGGGTTAGTTTTTTGACCTATTCTGCTCCTCCTTTAGTTGTCTGCATCAAAAACAGCTCGGGGATAGAAAAGTTACAATAACTGGAGGGGGTGAAAGATGTTGGGGGTGGCTCGTGGTGCTGCACCAACAGGTGACACATTTCAATCTCAGCCCTGTCACTTAGGGCAGGAGTTTGGATGAAGAACCTGAAAAGCCCCCCCAAAAAAGCTTTTTCTGTGTTGAGTGAGGATTCCCTTTATTTGGAGAGTGTGCCTGAAATGAAGAGAAATCCTGAATTTCCTTTCCTCCTCACCCAGGGCTTCCCTTTCTTTCCACGCTTCTGTTACAGAGCACACCTGCCCTTGCAGGAGTTTTCTTCATTTACAGGTTCCTTCCAGCTGTTTTGTGGGGTTTTTGTTGTCATGTGGGAAATCCCAAAACCAGCACTACCAAAAAAAACCAGGCAAATGGATCTGTGTAGATTTTATAAAGCTCCTTTTACAGTTTCATAAGATTCTCTTCAGAATTATGAGTTGCTGCTGTTCAAATAGTAAATATGTAAATTCAGGAGTAATTTGCAAATGTCCTTGAGCCACTGAACCCGCTGCAGTCGCTCAGCGTGTCTCAGCTCGATGGAATTGCTCAAGTTCTTTATCCAGACGACAGAATTGACTTTCATCTTGCCACATTTAAAGGCTTTCCCTTTCATATCTCTTTAGATGCAGACAATAAACAAGCTTAAAATATTACAGGGGCAGGAGGGGCAGCCAGAGAAATAAACACCACTCTGCTCTCCTATCAGCTGCCTCTTTTACTCTGCATTTCAAGGCCCTCCGAGTTAAGAGGATGTGCAAAATTTCCAGCTTTTCCCGTGCTTTGTGGGCACCGTGGGAAGGGTGCAGGGTGGCAGGGCTGGGCTCACACATCTGTCACAGCCTCAGCACAGTTTTCAGACACTCAGCTCTCTGCACGAGAGTTTTCGACATCACACCATCACAGGCAAACCTGTATTTTGGGGATAATCATATCATATTACCATTTTGGTGGGGTATTTTTTGATTTCAGACCTATCTTTGGCCCCTGTCCCCGTCCAAAGGAGATGTGTAAAGTTGTTATTTGAGTAATCTTAATTTTTTCTTTTATCTGATTACATGGGGAAATGTATTAATCAGGTTCTTGGGGACCTCTACTGGTAACACCTTCCTGCTAAGTCAGGTTTTCTTATGTCAAAAGAGGGCCAATGGCTATTAAAGAAATCTGAACTCACTCTGTCTTTTAATGGGACTTTCTGAAAAGTGTTGTAGATATATCTGGACAGAAGGTTAACTCTGATTAGTCTGAGTTTTTATATGATCTCCAAAAACATGTGGCAATTTTAGTGGAGTTTGAGTTGCATGTGACTATAGGTAATCTAACACACTATTTAAAAAGATTTAAAAAAGCCAACAAAGTGATAAAAATGTGAAACACGATTAATAATATAATCTCATAAGTGTCTGAGAACTGCAAGTGTCAGTTTTCACCACATTCTACCAAAATGTGTCTCCAATATCTGCCTTTGGACTTTCTGGGTTTGTTCAATGTCATTAATTTAATTATGGGGTCCAAGGATTTTTCATACTCGTGGAGGATGTTCCTGTGGCAAGATATGAGCTATGGCCTTAATTAAGATTGAGAGCTTGGACCTGGATTAGTGCCTATAACCACACAGGCCTGAGCTACTGGAACAACCTTAATTTCAGTGCAGAGATAGTTCTAAATTGCAAGTTTTGAAGTTGGATGCTAAATTTTAGAGCTTGGAAGCCTAATTCTTACAGATCTGGAAGAGGAAAAGGTCTCTATTTGAAGGGCCAGGGGATGTAAAATGTCATTTATTCCACTGGGGCAGCAGATGAGCTGTTGCTTTGGTTTTGTATAATGATCAGGATTTCTGAAGCTTCTCTCTTTCATTAAGAGTGCTTACTGGAAATAAAATAAAGGCAGGTCCTGGTCTTGCCTGTGCCACTTTCAGAAAGCAAAACTGGACTCAGGGAAGAAAAATAATCTTCAACTGTTATTGCTCACATGATTAAATCCAACTTCCCATGTGTGGCTAAGGAAATGTGACCATTTGCCTGCAGCTGAGCACGGCGTTGGTCCCGCACACAGGGCTTTACCCTTTGCTTCTGCCCCACAGCCCAGCCCAGCTGGATGCAGAAGATCAGCGATGTCCACGCGGCCATGGAGGAGCGGGTGGCCTGGGAGTGCCGTGCCAATGGGAGACCCAAGCCCTCCTACCGCTGGCTCAAGGATGGGGAACCACTGCTGGCCCAGGTAGGCACAGCCAGAGCCCTTCACTGGGACAGGGGCTCTGCGGGGGGTTCGGGGCTCTGCCAGCCCTCTGATCTCGGGGTGCTGACTCGGTTTGGAGTGGAGAGGGTGCTGATGCTCTACAGGCACAGAATGGGGTGGAGTGGGTTGGGAGGGACCTTAAAGCCACCCCCTGCCATGGGCAGGGACACCTTCCACTAGCACAGGGTGCTCCAGCCTGGCCTTGGGCGCTCCCAGGGATCCAGGGGCAGCCACAG